>JAHPZR010056211.1:50000-59122 GCA_019787425.1 Platygyra sinensis | reverse complement strand
AGTGTAGCCGGCATTGCTGGATTTCATTACGTCGGGGGCCTGGGTACAATCGGTGTATTATGGGATTAACAACACAAGACCCATATATTCAGGAAGAGCACACCGAGCTTTACATTCTCGTCCCCAGAGCCCACGATCCTTCTGGCCTGTGGTTGGGATCGAGAGCTCTGCTCGCTCAATGGCATTTTTTCTACAGTCTTTTTGTCCGAAACTCAGTAACCAGGCATTGAATCGGAAGAGGAAAACTGGATACCAGAGGTCTGAAAACTAGAACCCAGGTCCATCACCAGAAGATGCATGGAACGCCTGGAGGTTTAAAATTTGTTTTACGAATGAAAAGGCCTGTTTTGGTCGCTGTTTTAGGTGAGTAACTTCTTCAAAATTATCAATGTTCTTTGCTATTTTTTGCTTCTGAGGATGGTAAGCAGTTGCTTTCTCGCTTATATGTGGGAAATTTATAGTTTTATGCAGAAAAATGCCCCGATGATGCCCGCGGAGGATGTGGAAGTAGGCAATTATGCAGATCCACACCACTGCATCCTGTCAGATGCCCTGAATAGTAATTACACAATAAAGTCAAATCAAGAAATGGACAGTCACATGGCTGGAAACAACTTTTGAACTGTACCTGCTTGAGGAAGCAGACTTAGTTTGCATCACTTTGGCTTTGTTTTTCTTGCGAGGCCAGACACTTGACTTGTCACCGACCCCCTTGTCACTAAAAGCAAAGGCAAGAATTAAAAATATGCTAACCATTTAATTCCCCTCTTAAATACTGCAAAAAGATTAGGGTTGAAAGAGTTGGAAGCAAAACATTATGAACTGAACTTTTGTTATTGAAAGCAATCCTCCAGTTGGTCAAATTAGGCTTTGAAATTTGACCTTCAAGCCAGGCTGTCAATTTGCCTGGTAAGTATGGTTAAGTCTGCAAACGAGCCAATTGTGGCTTATCAGGCCGGACTTCTCCCGGTTTCTATAGCATAAAGCAACTTTAGTATTTCCACTCCCCCCTGGATGGGATGCTAGTCTATTGCAGGGTTAGCCCCAGCATTAAGTTTGCTGGTAGCCTTCTGGCTACTAGCCAGAAGGCTAGTAAGTTGAAAAATTAGTGTCAAAACCTGAAGACCAGAGGTTTTTGAAAACAGTGTCTGCAAAGAACCACTGAGATGATTCTCCTACATAAGATGTTGAAAGCTATCACTGGCACAGTAGGTTCAGAGGTCAAATTAAAACCTGGTGCATACACCCTGACTGAAAATCCCAGAAAGAACAATTGAAATTACACAAAAGATTATCTAACTCATATTTTACAATGTAAACCTGTACAAGCTTGCTAACCTTGATGAGGTGAAATCTGGTCTAGTGTGAAGTTGCATGTGTTTCTTAAGCGTGTGCTGGTGGCGGTATGTCTTCTTGCACACTTCAACACAGGAATGGCCTTTCACCAGTGTGTATCCGAATGTGCTGAATGACATTTTTCCTCATTGAAAAGCACCTCTCACACTGTGGACATTTGTATGGCTTCTCTCCGGTGTGCATCCTGTAGTGTGCCCTTAGTCGCTTCTTGCAATCCAAACGCTCTTTCACATCGATCACATGGGAATGGTTTTTCTCCTGTGTGAGTTCTTTCGTGGATTTTCAGATCTGAGTTCTGTATAAAACTCCACCCACATACTTGGCATTTGAATGGTTTTTCATCTGAATGAGAATTTTCATGCCTCTTCAAACTGGACAGCCGGGAAAACACTTTTTTGCATTGAATACACTTAAAAAGGCTTCTCATTGCTATGGGTTTTAATGTGCCGACTAAGACTTGAAGGCCCTGAAAAGGATTTGTTGCACTGAAGACATTTAAACTGCTTGTCATCTGCGGAGTCTTTCTTGGATAAACTGTTGTCGTGAATAGTCTCTAACAAGGATGTGCTCTCATCTGGAACAAGTATCCCAGCATCCTCAACCATCATCACGGTGTCAACTTCAATTGCCGACACATTTTCAGATTCGCATGGTGTCCTTTCAATGCTAGCATCAGGACAAGCTGACAAAATCAACAGCTGCAGCTGGTCAGGGTTAACTGTATCCATGGGCTGTATTTGAAACTTTTGTAGATCAAGGATTACTTCATTCCTAAAGGATAAACAAAGAGACAAGACAAAACTATGAATAAGAGATCTTTTTTTTTTGCAATTTACTGACTAAAATAACAAGCATGCAATGCTGGTTACTGTAAAATGATGAAGCAGTTACATGTACAGTACTACTAGCAGTGTTCCTATTGAACCTGCTGCAAAGACAAGAGGAATCACCAATACAAGGGAAAGCAGTAACTGATCTAAAAGGGCTTATTGGCATGTGCCAACTTGTTAAATCTGTATACAGTACTAGCAGAAATAAATGCTATGGTCGATGGTTCATGTAAACATTACTGACAACTCTGAAAAACATTACTAACAACTCTGAGGATAAAATCCACAATCTGTCCCTGGTTATATGTCCCAGTCAAATTGAAGCTTGAACATTCCCCCCCCCCCCCCCGGGTATACCTTGGGCATTTGACGCCTCTTCTTGCCCAGGAGGGAGGGCATTTGATCACCACTCATAGGAGGTGGGGAATTCGATCGCTAGCTTCGATTTCATGTTACGAGTCGCGCTGACTCCACGTGGGTCGATAAAACGTGGTGAAGACAGTGGAGACGAACTTTGAAGAATCACGGGAAAAGATTGCGTATTCGTGGCGCATTGGTTGAAAATCAAAGGCCTACACAAGCTTTGTTCTGTATTTGAAGGTGTTTAAGAACGATTTATGTACATAATATGTAAATATGTGTTGTCTAATAAACCACTTTAACATGCACAGCTTCAGAAGCATAATAGAAGCTACGGAAATGTTAAAACAGTAATCTGGTAATTTTCCCGGGGGTGGGGCATTTGAACAGCTTTTCGGCCGGGTAAAGGCGGAATTTTCCAAAAATTTTCCAAAAATTCAAATGCCTGGGGGTTGCCCGGGGGCGGGAGATGTTTCAAGCTTTGATTTGACTGGTACATTACACTTGCCAACAATTTGCCAAGACAATATCCATTCTGTGAGTTAAGGGTTTTTTTTTTCTTTCAGGAACACAAGGCAGAGACCTTGGTGGGTCTCAAACCAGGATCTCTCTATCCAGAAATGGGACAAATGGTCATTCAAAAGTTATGTCTACAAATGGTGCAGAATTTTTGTGAAATTTCACTGGTCTTGCTGTTACCAACAATGATCCTTATCCCTTACATGTACATAATAACACAATAGACTTCACACAATAGAACGAGACAATAGTGCATGTATTGACTTGGTATATCAAGCATCACTCTAGCTCAGCAGTCTCAGCAGAGCTCAGCTGACACTAATCGATCATTTCTTAAGGTAATTTAAACATTCGATTCTGTAATAAATGACAGACCCCTTGGTTGTTCAGTTTTTTATTCAACTTTATTGCCATACGGATTTACTTTAAAGCTGTTTACATTTTCGTGGCCGATTGAAAAGTGTGTCCGAATTTTTGTCGATAAAATCGATAATCAGTTGAAAATCTTGTGATTATCGACTTTTATCGACAAATTAAACTTGTCGATTGACAATTATCGACAAATATCGAGTATTATCGACTTATCGACTACGTTTTCGATGATCGATTTTGATCGACATGTTACGTCCTGATATTATTCTCCATTGAACCGTTCCAGAGTCTAGTGCAGTACAAACCATTTCAAATGATTTCCCTCTAGAACGTTCTCATCACATTGTTAGATTCATAATCTAACAAGTAAGAACTTACACAGCCATGATCACAAAAGAGTTTTTGCAACTACATGTTAAGATTGTATACCACAGAATCGCTATGTAAACCATAAGTTTATTTTTCAGAACTAAGAAATGCACATCATATATCGGTGACGGATGAAAAAACGAACAAAAAAGGTAAATAACATTAAAACCGATCTTACTGCTGATGATCTGGACTACATGAAATCAATCGGTTCTAACATACTGCGAACTAAAAGACAGCATTAGGAAGATGAAGCGAGTAAACTTAGTTGCAAATAACCAGTCTGTTTGCCATGAACAGATCAAGTCGAATTTTATCTCACTTGTAGCTGCTTGTAGAACGAATCGTCTTTTCTTCCTCTCCCGTTTCTCTAATAGCGACAAGTTTCGGATAGTGTGGAAACTGAAGCGCTTTAGTTTTGCTGCAGTTGATAGAAACAAGAGATTCACCATCTAAATAAAGCAACTCACCCTCTTTGGGATAAAACGCCCGGATCACTGGCCGCCATTTTCCTTTCAGACAAATCCGTGTCCCAGAGTTCTTTTCAGCCTAAATACTCGCAAACCGTGAGCGTCGCGTTCAAGCGCGCGTTTAGAGGTACTAGTACCCACGCGCCCACGGTGAAGCTACAACTTTTTTGTCGGGTAGGGAGGGGAGTGTTTTGCCATATGAGACCAGCATCACACCGATCAGCGGATAAACAAGGACCTTCCATTTTAATTTCCTTTCAGTTTTATGCAGTGTTATGTATTTCCGTGAGAACGATCATGAATTTTACCCTAAAGATGGCGTTAATATGGAAAAATACTACAAAGATTCGTATGGCTCAATCGAAAGGTTGATCTCTTGGCCAAGAATGGTAATATCACTGCTCAAGCAGACCTTGGCACAGCTTATTCTGAAGGAGTTGAGAATTTTGTGGAGAAGGATGTGGAGAAGGCAATCGGATGGTTAAACTCCGCTGTAGATAATGGATGTGTTCTTCCTTTATCTTCACAACACTTGGTGCATTGTTGGATGGGAAAGGAACGCCACATTACCAGCGAAAGGCGTACGAGATGTATCACAGGGGAGCAAAGTTAGGATGTGCCCAATCACAGCTCAATTTAGCAGAAATGTATCGTTGTGGGGTTGAGGGAGTTGTGAAGGAAGACATCAAAGAAGCATTTGAATGGTACAAAAAAGCCGCTGATGAGAGTAAAGCTGAGGCATCTGCAGATCTGGGGGAAGTTGGTCGACTTGTTGCTGGAACAATGAAAACAATGGGGAACGCGCTTGGTGGGGCAACTAGAAAACAGGCTTTAACACTTTTGCACAAGTATTATCTTGAAGGGGATTGCCCAGAGGGCCGACCACAACCGACCAAAGCAGTTTATTATTTGACCAGAGCGGCTGAACTGGGCGATACTGAGGCACAACTGAAGCTGGGACAAATATATCTGACTGGAAGTTGTGAGCAAATCAAAGATGTTGAAAAGGCAAGGCGATGGCTGGGAAAAGCTGCTGCTAGTGGTGATGTCATGGCGAATCAGGTAAGTACAATCATGGACAAAAGTCTTGGGACAAATTTACATTTGTGGCGCTTTTTCACACGTGCCAAACAAACAGTCATGGGCGAATTCAACTACACTTGTTCAGCCCCTCCCCCCACCCCACCCCTGCAAAAGTTATGTTGGACATGTGTACACGCTATTTCTCTCTTTGTATTTGGGGGGGGGGGGGGGAGGAACGCATTTTGAAACGGATTACAGTGCTTTTGTCTGTATTTAAAACGCAGAAAATTAATGCAATTACACAAGTGTCCCAAGGAATTTTGACCACCATTTTAGCTATTCCTGGGAACTGTTGTAGCCTAAATGGTGTTCGTTTTAATACTACTGTAGGCTTACAAACACTTTCATCTCCAGTGTAGCTTCAATGATGTGCAGCAGACAATGCCACTCCCGAATAGGGCTTCATAGTCACAAGAAATGTGGTTCCAGCAGCAGCACCATCACCACCTCCTAGCTCTTTTTAATCTTAGTTTGTATTCTTTTTATCTATCTTTTTATTTTACTTTTTTATTTCTTTTTACTGGACGCTAAAACCCATGGTCAATTTGACCAAAGGAGGCTAATGATGATGTGACTTATTTCCAGGTAGCAATGGTTTGTAAAATCTAAGCCAATATAATTATTCAGGGCTAACAGCTTGGTCATTGTTAACTTACATGTAACAAATGTGAACTGCAAGTTGCTCTTTTTTTTCACTGTGGAAGTAAAATACCATGATTACAGGAAGGTTAAACAAAATTTTAAAAAAGTCCAACCTTAGACTTTTCTGCATGAATCAGGTGCTGCATGTCACTTGATCAGTGTTGTCAAGTCCTAGGATTGATTTCTTTCAGTAGGTGTTCTTGTGCTTGGTTAAAAAAATAAATCGTCTTGCTTCTTAAAAAAATGTATATAAAGATTTAGGCAAGCCTAAAAGTAAAGCTCCTTGGCCAGGTTGTTCAAAGCCAGATTTTTGTAACTTTGCATTGAGGTTTTCTGTTTATATTGCTTGGCCGTGTGTTTTGAGTTTAGATAATCTCCATCTCAAGGCTGTGCTCTAAGAAAAATTCTAGGGAGTCCTCTGGGCACCCAACCGTGTAGGCTAGGGTGCCCAGACGTCAAGCTTGATGGCCTGAACAAAAAAAGAATAAAAATTAAAGCTGATTTCCAGTCCGTACTGCACGCTCTCGAGAGTTTGTTTTTGTTTATTGTTTTGGTTCATGTAAGACATCAAGTAAACATTTTGCAACTACTTACATGAAGTAAATTCAAAGTTTAAAAACAACCGCCGTTATGGATATGAAGCAGTCGAAGCATAATACTTTGTTCTTTCTCAAATCAATTCATGAAACAAGTTTGCAGCTATAAAAATCAATGAAGCTGTTGGAAAAAAAAATTTGAAAGGTCTCAAAGATGAGATATGTGTTTCTTAACAAATAACATCGATTCGCATTCTATCGAGTGAGACTGCGCAGTACGGACCGGAAATCATCTTTAAATGAATTGATGAATTAGTTAAAATTATGAATAACATTATTCATTAATACATGATAACCAATTGAACCTCAAATTAAGAATGTCTTGTGTTGTTTCCAGGGAATTAATCCTATTTACAGATGCTAAGAAAGATAAGGGTTATATTATTTTTAATGTTTTAATACTGTTGTCAAAAGTCCTAAAAATAAAGACAAAATTTACCTTTTTTTAACTTAAAATGGCTGATACATTAAAAATATATATATTTTTTTTGCATTTTATGCATCTGATAATTTAGTTCACATTCCCCTTTAAATAAGGGACAAAGACTAAGAAGACTCTTTGTTGACACTATATGAAGTAAACAAGGAAACTGTTGGCTGTACTAGTACAGGCCGGTGTCAAGTGTACACATTGAACCAAGCCATTGAACCACCCATGTTTTGACTTCACATTCTGAAATGCACTATTTTGTCTTGTAAACTTCAATACAACACAAGAAATCAAAAGGGAAACACAAATTATTGTGAGACTGTTTAAATCTCTTAGTTAAATCTCAAAAAGGAGGTTGCCCGGCCAGGTAACTGGGTATGTTTTTCTTATCGCTTGAAGATTGAAGCCAGTTGCTTGAGGCAACCGGCACTGCTAGAGCACAGCCTTGAAACTACATACAACATAAGCAGTGAAAAATATTTTTTAAACAAAAAATTTATACTTGGGCTAAGTTTTAATCCTGGCTGAATGTTAACTGGCTTCCAAACAACCAGGCCCTGATATAGCAAGGTAACCTGGCATGAGCCCATGTTCCAATAGAAAACCCAGCTCTTGAACAAATGGTCAGCTGTGAACTTCAAAAGACATGTGATCTCTATGAACTCTTTGAGCCTGCGATATGGTTATGTGATATTGGTCAGTGGATACCTTGATTTGACCGCTATTATTATTGATCATAACATGGATCTCTAAAATCTTGGATAGCCGCCATGTTGTGTGACACCGTCGTTTTTCATGGGTGCACGTGCCTGTGATCCAAGCTGCTAGCCCTGTTGACCATGGAAGAAGAGTTGCATGATTTTCTTTTCTGCTTGATGGCCCTAAGGCCACCAGTGCCTTGCTATTAACGGTACTGTATTTTTGTTTCACATAGCTTCTTGAACAGTGCAAAGCTGGTGATGACACAAAACATGATGCTTCAGAAGTCAGTATGGAGGTTTTCACTCAGTCATATAGTATCATGGGCGAGAGACTGAGGCAGAGAGCTGAGGCCAATAAACACCCATTTGCTATTACTCAACCAGTGGCTTTTTCAGAAGAAATGTTAAGACAGTTTGATTCCTCCCCAACAGCAAAAATTTACCTTCAAGCGTACAAACTGTTGAAAGAAGGCCTTGAAGTCCTCTACAAAAGTAACTTTACCGATGCAAGAGGAATTTCTCTTATAGCTCATGGATACTTAACAGAGAGTTCTATACTACAAGCCTTTCCTTTACAAAAGGAATGGTTACTCTACATTCACAAGCTTTGTGAGGACAATGTGTACAATAATCCTTGTTTTTTTGAAGGGCTTCTTTTGTCAATTGCCCTCTGTGGTCAGGAACACAAAGTTTCCTTAGAAAGTTCGAAAAGTGACGGAAAAAGGCTTATGTGCCTTGACAATTTAATTAACCTTATTCAAAAGGCTGAACCTGATAGCCCCCCTTCACGTTCTCCCTTTGAGTTTGATAAAACTTACAGCAGCTGGCTTCATGTCTTGTATTACCACATGGCAGCAATTTACACCATTCAAAAAGCTTATGAAAAAGCTGCTGAAGCTTTTGAAAGTTCTCTTAAGTGCTGCCCATCTTATTACGATGCTAAAAGGGGGCTTGGGTATAACTTAATGAAACTTTACCGCTCTAAAACTGTGGAAAGCCATCAAGACATACCTGCAGAATTGCCATCTAATAAACCAAGACCATCGAACAGAGAAATGTCAAAATATGCTTCTTGGACTGCAGAAAAATTGAGAGATGCTGCAGTGAAGGTGTTGCAGGAGTATCTGGTGGAGGCTCCACAGTGTGATAAAAACTACCCAAATGCATGTTATTATCTAGCATGGGATGCTTTTCTTAACACAAACATGATGAGTGAATTCAGAAAGTATTATGAACTTGGCCAAGATGCAGAAGAAAAGAGACTTCCTTTCTTTAATCCTGTTGATCTGCCTATAAAAGATAGGATGTCCCCAGCCTACCAACTTTTTGCTAATGTAAAGCAACCTGTTAAATGTGGCAACAAGTCTTGCATCAAGAAAGTTAAGGAGAGTGAC
>JAHPZR010056211.1:30000-40000 GCA_019787425.1 Platygyra sinensis | reverse complement strand
CATCGTAATAAGATGGGCAGCACTTAAGAGAACTTTCAAAAGCTTCAGCAGCTTTTTCAGCAGCTTCTTGAATGGTGTAAATTGCTGCCATGTGGTAATACAAGACATGAAGCCAGCTGCTGTAAGTTTTATCAAACTCAAAGGGAGAACGTGAAGAGGGGCTATCAGGTTCAGCCTTTTGAATAAGGTTAATTAAATTGTCAAGGCACATAAGCCTTTTTCCGTCACTTTTCGAACTTTCTAAGGAAACTTTGTGTTCCTGACCACAGAGGGCAATTGACAAAAGAAGCCCTTCAAAAAAACAAGGATTTTGTACACATTGTCCTCACAAAGCTTGTGAATGTAGAGTAACCATTCCTCTTGTAAAGGAAAGGCTTGTAGTATAGAACTCTCTGTTAAGTATCCATGAGCTATAAGAGAAATTCCTCTTGCATCAGTAAAGTTACTTTTGTAGAGAACTTCAAGGCCTTCTTTCAACAGTTTGTACGCTTCAAGGTAAATTTTTGCTGTTGGGAAGGAATCAAACTGTCTCAACATTTTTTCTGAAAAAGCCACTGGTTGAGTAATAGCAAATGGGTGTTTACTGGCCTCAGCTCTCTGCCTCAGTCTCTCGCCCATGATACCAAATGACTGAGTGAAAACCTCCATACTGACTTCTGAAGCATCATGTTTTGTGTCATCACTAGCTCTGCACTGTTCAAGAAGCTACGTGAAACAGAAATACAGTACCGTTAATTTATAGCGAGGCACTCGTGGCCTTCAGGCTACCAAGCAGAACAACATAGCTACAGGAATAGAGTCCTTAACCCTTTAGTGCCCAAGGGGTCTCCCTTTGACGAGTAAAATTGTCTGGCGTTAGACAGAGTAAAATCTATAAGTTACTATTGGGCATTAAAGGGTTAAAAGTGATGATGTCACAAAAATATTTTTTGAAATTATGGGATATGATGTCATATTCTTATAGAGGATCCTAAAAGATGCTCTCATCCCAAAAATTAGCTCTGAATAGCGATACCCGATGGAGATATAAGGGATCAAAGTTTGATAGCATCCCATACAAACCCTTCAAAATTTGTTCCGGTTCCTTCAGTTTGGATCTGACTCAAAATTACAGAGATTTATATGGGGCAAAATCAAACTTTGATCCTTTATATTTCGGCTGGGAATTACAGTTAAGAGGTACTTTTTGGCAAGAACCTTTGTTAAGGACGCTCTATTTAAAAATTGCACCAAATCCCATAATTTCACAAATTTATTTTTTGTGATGTTACGCTTTGGGACTCTATAGAACCACATGCATGCACAGAAATAGAAAACCATGCAACTCTTTTTCCATGGTCAACAGGGCTAACAGCTTGGATCACAGGCATGTGCACCATGAAAAATGAAGGCGTTGCACAACGTGATGGCCATCCAAGATTTTGGAGATCCATGTTATGATCAACATTGATAGCTGTCAAATCAAGGCATCCACTGACCAGTATCACATAACCATATTGCAGGCTCAAAGAGCTCATAGAGATCACATGTTTTTTTGAAGTTGACAGCTGGCCTGTACTAATACAGCCAACAGTTTCCTTGTTTACTTCATATGGTGTCAACAAAAAGTAGTTCTTGTCCCTTATTTAAAGGGGAATGTGAGCTAAATTATCAGATGCATAAAGAGCAAAACAAAATAATTTTTCTTCATGTATCAGCCATTTTAAGTAAAAACATGTAAATTTTGTCTTTATTTTTTGGACTTTTGACAACAGCATTACAAAACAAAAAAAATAATTTAACCCTTTATCTTTCATAGCATCTGTAAATAGGATTAATTCCCTAGAAACAACACAAGACATTTTTTGAGGTTCAATCGGTTATCATGTATTAGTGAATAATGTTATTAGATAATTTTAATTAATTAATCAATTCATTTAATTTTTATTCTTTTTTTTTGTTCAGGCCATCAAGCTTGACTTCTAGGCACCCTAGCCTACATGGCTGGGTGCCCAAAGAGCTCCCTAGAATTTTTTTTAGAGCACAGCCTTGAGATGGAGATTATCTAAACTCAAAACACAAGGCCAAGAAATATAATCAGAAAACCTCAATGCAAAGTTACAAAAATCAGACTTTGAACAACCTGGCCAAGGAGCTTCACTTTTAGGCTGGGCTAAATCTTTATACTAACAGTATTATGCTTTGTATATTGTACTAATTGGTCAGTCCTGTTATAGACCTGTGTACATGTATATGGGGCATGTGCATGAAATACATAATGGCATTATAGCTCATTATGCACACAGTTGATTTGATTGAGCTCCCAAATGGAACATAAACCTGTCCAGTGATTGGGATGAATGGACAAGTTCATGTTCAAGTGAGCCACAGGTTAGCATTAATACACTTTTAAGAAGCAAGGCGATTTATTTTGTTAACCAAGCACTGTAGTGTTTGCCGATTAAACAGAGACAGGTTTTTAAAACAACTATTCAAGATGGTGTTTCCAGCTGCTACACGCACAGCATAGCACGTGTTCATTACCAAATATGGACATACAATACAAGCACAAGAACATCTACTGTAGTTTACTGAAAGAAATCAATCCTAGGACTTGACAACACTGATCAAGTGGAGCACAGCACCTGATTCATGCAGAAAAGACTAAGGTTTGACTTTTTTAAAATTTTGTTTAACCTTCCTGTGATCATGGTATTTTACTTCCAGGATGAAAAAGAGAGCAACTTGCAGTTCACATTTGTTAAGTTAAGGTGATTCCCGAGTAAAAGAACCCGCCATAGATTTCCGATGAAACTTGGTATGGTTTCATTACAGTACAAGGAGATGTTAAAAATGTAATAAAAAGAGTGGGTCACCGTGCTTGTTTTCATGCCACGATGCTGACAAATATTATTATTTAGGTGACTCTTGGTTATCTCAGTGCGCAACAAATAATCTCGATTATTTTTCAAAGCGGAGTGTTATATCACACAGAATTCGACTTTCTTTGATTGTTTATTCATCTAAGTCCCAGAAAAATGGCTTCAAATACGCTGCAATATTAATTGATATTTTTATCCTTTAAATGTATTATTTGTCTACAAATAAAATTTTATGTGACAATTTAGCCTTACATAGTTTAAGAATACAGTAATGTGGAAAGAGGCTAGAAACATGGAATCGAAGGTACTTATTTGAATTTTGAATTCAAGATGGCGTCTTTGGGTAATGTCGTATTTATCGATCATCGTATAATGGATGTTGCGCTCTTGATCAATCAATATTCCATCATACCTTTACCCAGAATGGAATTCGTGCTTGGGTGGGGCGTGCCCTTGCTTTGCAAGGTCTTTGGCAGTTTATTGCCCTCACCTTCGCCGGCAATACATGTTTAATCAGTTTTTGCAGTTGTATATGTATTGGATTTTCAGAGTTTAATAAACCAGCTATGTGCAAAATTTCACATAGCCATTTTTTCTCCATCATGTTGTTTGTATTGCCTTTTTCGAACAGAACACAGCACATATTTCATTCTGGGTAAGGTTTGCCATTTTGTGGGTGGATTGAAGCATAAAGGAAACATAATTTGGACTTGCTCTATTGGGCCCGTTACGTCTCTATCTGTAGCATTTATTTCATTTGCCAAAAAAGTAGCCATAGATTTCTGCCAAATTTTTTCTCAGTTATTGCGAATATTGTTCTCATTGAATTTATAAAATAAAAAGTGGGGGTCAAAGTGCTCGTTTAAGAGAAAAGGAGCTTTTATCTCGCTATCGAGCTTAGTTTGAGGGAAATCTCTTATGTTTTGTACGCACGCGCGCTCATGTGCGCGCGCCGATGACGCAAAATCGTGCGCAGTAGGAATGCGCAATGCAAAACTCGGGAATCACCTTAAATTATTCTTCACGGTAACGCAAAAGTTTGAGTTTTTGCCGACCGCTTTTGCAGTCATTTTAACTCCCGTAGCTTTAATAATCGTTCCAAAAATTGAATTCAACTTCGAAGTAATAATGTACACTGCCGTTTTTGTTTCTTAAGTCCGAAAAGCTGCTTTTTAAATCTGACTGTCGTCAAAACTATAAGCGCCCCTGATCTTCATGTTTTCGCGTCAGTAGTAGGATGAAAACCTCTACCAGAAAGTTCTGAGGACTCTGTACTCATTGATCCTCCATTCTGAGGCCACCTAACACATTGAATTGTATTTTTCCTTTCTATTTTAAAGCCCGAGGCAATAATTTATCCCTGTCAAGAGTGAAAACAAGACCTTGGAAGTCTTTAGATTTGGCCCGCAAACGTACCTCTTGCTGAGGGAGCATGCAGAAGGACCACAAGCCAACTAACCAAGTTTGCTGGTCTAGATAATCGTGTACTGAACTTTTCTAAGTTTAAACATCTTTAAGAATAGTCGGTATAAAGTTGTAACTCCACTCACAACTAAAGCACTATAAGAAGAACAGGACTTCCGACTGAAAACTGCCATGTTTATCCGCACAGCGCGATCGACGTGTCGAAAGGTCAGTACAAGTTCAACTAGGCGCGCAAAGAATTCTGTGCAGCTTTAAAGAAAATTTCTCCTTGAAAATGATTGGTTTATTATTTGCGCTCAGATCACCTGGAGGAGGGTAGTTTTACGGACCACAGTATTTTTACAGCCGACCCGTCTATTTTTTGGCTTCTTTCTTCCGCGAAATAGTTCCGTTCCTGTCTGCATGAGCGCAGTCTAAGATAAGTTTGTCAACATAATAAATACACTACTTATAAATTAAGTCCGTGCTTAAAGTTTATGCAAGAAAGCTCTTCTCTCTGGTATCGAGTTAATTTGTGAGCTTCTCAGAACAATGCGTAATCATATCCAATTTCTGTTTTCGATAGTTTCTTATTCTTTTTACCTATTTGTCGAGTTTGCAGAAGTTTTAATTTTGAAAGGAAAATCTGACGCGTACAAGTAGCTAAGCGCGTGCACTTTCATTGCCGGATTTCATACGGTGGGGGCCTGGGTATGAGTCCGTCTATTATGGAATTTACAGCACAAGAGAGCACACCGAGCTTTACAAAATCCTTAAGTTTCGTGTTAATTGGGCCAATATTGAACAAGATACAGCCATTCAAAAACTTCAAAAATTTACTAACAAATGTATGGATTGCAGGACAAGTGTCAGGCAATTTTATACTGGGAAAATAAATTACACAAGGAGTTTAGAGACCTCAAACTGAAATAAAAAAATATCAATCGTTATTCGGGTTGGTCAAGACTGTTGGTCAAAGAAAGCGCTACCTTAACTTTGCTAATTATCTCTGCTCTCTTCCCATATATCCAGCTAGACTTTTAATATGTGCTCAAATATTAATCAGTCTTAAGCGCATTTAAAGGGGCTCAGTCACGGTTAAACGGTTTGAAAAGTTTAGCTAAACTTTTCAAATTCGTTGCTTACAATCCGTGTCAATATTCTCCATCCTTAACCATCCTTGTTCCTTTATGGTTTATTATTATCTCTTTAATGTTTTTCTATCTTTATAAAGTGTTATTTTCAGGTTTCCTTCAATTTAACTGTAATTTTGTTGCTGCTCAAAATAACTCAAAATACCGTGACTGAGCCCCTTTAAAGCTAGAGTTGTTAGAGTTCGATGTACGCGTTTTTAAACGAAAGAGCGTAATTGAAGTTCAATTTGTTATGTTTAGCTACACGCATCGGTGAGTGCTCTTTTGCATCGATAACCAGCGCGATTGATCTGTTTACTGGCTTTTTACCCTAACAAAACTGAGCAGTATTAACAGACGAACGTTTTTGTACCTTGATGAAGCATCTCGTGTTGCTTGCAAATCAGACGGAACTCAAACTCGCGAAGTGTTATTACTTTTCGGTCGCGAAAGACTCCCGGGCAAAATCCTGGCAAACGTGTGGCAAGAGTAGGGAAACTTTGAAGTTCTGAAACGTTGCTATATCAAAATATATCAAGCTAAACTTTTACTATGTTATGTAAAAGGTATCGATGTTCAACATATATAAAATTTGGACTCTAGTAATGTCTAGTACTCTTAAAATAAGCAGCGGAGCACAACTTGGTCATGATAAGCGGGACATTCCTGCATTCGACACTGTCTTGATTTCACTCAAATTTGAGCAGGTTACGACAAAAGTACTTAAATGATGTTCCAACAGACCAATAGTATTGAGTTCTGGGCCAAAAATATCAAAGACGCCTTTAAAAAGACGTTACTGGTGGCTTTAAAAATAAAGAAAGAAAAGGAAGGAGCGCTCGTGCCAGTCCTTCTCCGCATCACACATTGGCCCAAGAGCGGACCGCCCGTTTCACCGCCCTGCTCCTAGTGATGGGCTCCTGACATGAACTAATCTAACAGGATGACCCTTCACATAAAACAACACTATTTTTTAAAAAAATAATGAAAATTAATGATTCCGATAGTTAACTTTCAGAAAGATATTTTCTTTGGACTTCATTAAGACAACAAAAAGGTGAGTTAAAGACTTTTTACCGTCGCAATAAAGCAGTGTTCACAGATATACAACCAACCTTTTGAGACTTAAATTAACCGGCCTTTTACAACAAGCCTGAATCATTTGATTTTATATAAAACAGTCTCCCCGACCCAGAAATGAACCAAAAATTTTAACACACAGTCCACCTGAGTTGTTTTAACTAAGAGTTGCTAGCTCCTATTAACAACAACACTGTCAAACGATATATGCGCCCGCAAAACAGCGGAATTGAGAAACGTTAGCAGATCATAGACCAATCCCTCATTTGCATAATCCCACAGCTTTGACGTGTAAATTTTTTAGTTTCTTTTGCCCCTAAATTCCCATTAGACACTTGGGGCGCTTTCCATTCGACAAAATTTTCCGGTTTGAAATTCCGGGTATTCCATGCGACGAATGGAACAGTATATTCCGGTTCCTTGGACTAACCCGTTCCAGGTCAATGGTCATCAAAGTTCCAAGTTTCGCGCGAACATACGAAATCAAACGGAGGACTGTTTTACCTTTGTTTACTTGCTTTCTGGTTGCTCGATCGACGACGCTGAAGTTGAAATAAACCATGTATTAGGTGAGGGTGACATTATAACTTTTATCGTAAGAATTTAAAAGGAGTCCGCGACTAGAGTTAGGGTGCGATACCTTTTTATTTTCCTGACGAGTTCAAGAGTCGATTTCGAATGACGAGCGAGCTGTTCACGGCAGTTATGCTCACATTTCACGTAGCCCATAGGTATTTTCGCAGTACTCACTAAAGCGTGTCGAGGCATATCCACTGCAATGATGTTGAACTAAGATATCTCAGTCGTTTGTCAGGTAGAGCACTAATATTATGTTTAGTAGCTTATGTATCAGCCATGTTGAATTCGATTTCCAGGCTCGGAGAAACTAGGCCCGAGCAGGAATGGTCGAATGGAACGGAATTTTCCGGTTATTCCGATTTTCCGGAAAAGAGGGTGCACTCAAAACGTATTCCTAGATTTTCGAAAACTTTTCCCGGAATTTTTACCGTTCCATTCAGTTTCGGACCGGAAATCTCGGAATTTTTGGCCGAATGGAAAGCGCCCTTGGACACAACCAAATATAGAAAAGTGTCCAAAAAGCCTCGGAGCCATGTTAGAATATGGATGTACCGAATGAAGCCTAGTCTCTCAAGCGAAATTCAGTCTTATAACTCAAAGCGTTCTCCCACTAATTAGAAATTAGTTACAGTTGTCTATCGGATAACGCTAAAGTTTCAAAATTGTAACGCTGTTTTTTTTTCTCCCAAAAGTCTTGTATATCTCTCAAATACAACCGTAATATCAATGCTTGTTATAACTGAGCTATTTCATTGTTTTTAGTAGCTTTCACTGAGGTTGTTAACTCATTTTAAATCAGATATGCAAACTTTAAATTAGTAATTGGGCCGCTGGTTGGTCCATACTACAGCGGAGGAATTTGAAAAAGGAACTTTACTTGTACGGTTAGATGTACCATCCATACTAATCCGTCAGCAAAACGGAGCTTTTTCGAAAACGCTCGTCAAACCGGGAAGTTTAAAACCACCGGCTTTTCGTGATTGTGTGGATTGAAAACTTGTGAATTCCCGGGACCGAGTATTCCTCACACACAAGTGAAAATGGCCGATGGTTGCTGCGTTTCTAAATTCCTTCGGCGTAGTGTGGACGGAAAACATTTGGTGCATTCCCATAGAGAAGTTGACCTCCGTTTTCAAATAACTCCGGCGTAGCATAGACGCGGCCTAATACTAATTTCTGAAATATCTAGCTGAAGAGATTGCCTTACAGAGTTTGATGAATGCATGCCTAAGCTTTGAAAACTGTCATCTCAGTTATGTGTTTGCTTTTGTGTAATTAAAACTGATCGCCGCAACGTCTTTAATTTCAGTTGTCACGCATGCAGAGTCTTGCCCTAACCAAAATGTAACAGAATGGTCAGGTACATTTCAGCCTTCAAGCTACCCATCGAGTTATGCACCAAATTTGGACTGCTATTGGCTGATTCAAGTGTCAGACGGAAATCTTGTTCAAATTAACTTTCAAGATTTTGAGGTAAAAACAGTGAAATTAATGTTTCTTGCTTTCTAAACTGTATTTCTTGATGTTTTATTCTATCGTTTCAATTTGTAACAATTTTCATACTCTCGTCTTTTATCTTCCAGATGGACGGTGTTACGGTAAGCATCCATTTTCTGTTGTTCCTCCGTATTTTTGTTTTGCTTTTTCTTTTTTGTCATAACCTCGACACAAAGGCAAAGAAAACTCTATCAAGGAGTAATGCAGTCATGCACTTAAAAGTAGTGACACATTTTTTGCACACTTTTTGTCTCAATTTCAAAACCAAACTGTCGACAACAGAGAGAGAGAGAGAGAGAGAGTATTTTTCTTCTCCTGTCTCATAACAGAGTGATAATTGCCCTAATGACTATGTGGAGGTTCTGGAAGGTTCTTATGGAAGCACCGATTCTTTAAAGCGTCTTTGCGGCGCAAATCTACCAGATGAGTATCGCGTGGTTCGTTCAAAAGGTAGCTCGCTTCTCGTGCACATGCACACAGACGCTGCCAACCAAGAGCGAGGATTTTCAGCAAGCCATCAAGGCGAGTATAACTTGGTCATCAACATTTTTTATTTCTTTCCTTGGTTGCTTGGTATTACGATACATGGACTAAATGAAAAAATTTCACTGCCTTTTTTAACCTCGTGAATCGTGTAAGTAAATTATGGGCAGCAGTGGGATTATGCAACTGAGGGATTGGTCTATGATCTGCTAACGTTTCTCAATTCCGCTGTTTTGCGGGCGCATATATCGTTTGACAGTGTTGTTGTTAATAGGAGCTAGCAACTCTTAGTTAAAACAACTCAGGTGGACTGTGTGTTAAAATTTTTGGTTCATTTCTGGGTCGGGGAGACTGTTTTATATAAAATCAAATGATTCAGGCTTGTTGTAAAAGGCCGGTTAATTTAAGTCTCAAAAGGTTGGTTGTATATCTGTGAACACTGCTTTATTGCGACGGTAAAAAGTCTTTAACTCACCTTTTTGTTGTCTTAATGAAGTCCAAAGAAAATATCTTTCTGAAAGTTAACTATCGGAATCATTAATTTTCATTATTTTTTTAAAAAATAGTGTTGTTTTATGTGAAGGGTCATCCTGTTAGATTAGTTCATGTCAGGAGCCCATCACTAGGAGCAGGGCGGTGAAACGGGCGGTCCGCTCTTGGGCCAATGTGTGATGCGGAGAAGGACTGGCACGAGCGCTCCTTCCTTTTCTTTCTTTATTTTTAAAGCCACCAGTAACGTCTTTTTAAAGGCGTCTTTGATATTTTTGGCCCAGAACTCAATACTATTGGTCTGTTGGAACATCATTTAAGTACTTTTGTCGTAACCTGCTCAAATTTGAGTGAAATCAAGACAGTGTCGAATGCAGGAATGTCCCGCTTATCATGACCAAGTTGTGCTCCGCTGCTTATTTTAAGAGTACTAGACATTACTAGAGTCCAAATTTTATATATGTTGAACATCGA
>JAHPZR010056211.1:0-25000 GCA_019787425.1 Platygyra sinensis | reverse complement strand
GTTTGTAGCCGACACATGGCAACTCGCGCTCTGTTACCTATTTTAAAGGCGGGATTCTGTCGTAATGCTAGCGGTATTATTAATGCCTATCCTATAAAAGCTAGAGGTAATTCAAAACCATTGTCTTTTTTTAATCAAACTTGTAACAGCATAAGGAGTGACAATGAACGCCGGAATTGGGAGCGTGATTGTGAATTAGAAGCGTGATCATTGTGAATTAGATTGAACAAATTGAGCAGATCGATTAAATCGATCGATGCGAGACAAATATTTAACGTGAGTTCGTTCGCCAATCAATTGCCACACAATAAGCTACTTATCAACCTCAAACGTTCGGTCTCTACGGGAAGATCTCATACTTCGGTCTTGATGAACACGTTTGATTTTTGCTCATATATACTGCGAAATTCGGAGAATACATCAAAGTTAGCAATAGAACAACAGGCTATGCTCAAAACGAGGTTAAAAACAGGGCAAAATTCAGGAATCAGGAAAAAAAGAATTTTTAAACAAAAATAACCGGATATGTATTTGTTTATTTAGGTATTTGTCAAGTGAAATTTTCGACAGTGTCAGGAACCATCATGTCTCCAAGTCATCCTGACAAATATCCAAACAGTTTGAATTGTGAGTGGATCATTGATCTGGGTCCCGGATATGACGTTACTCTGACTTTCCATAAGTTTAATTTGGAAAAGAAAGATGACTGTACGTTCGACTGGCTGACGGTACAGGAAGGAAACACACCAGATTCTACGGAAATAATCAGAGCGTGTGGTGATGTACTTCCTCCTGATGTGACAACTAAAGGACCAATGAGGATCTACTTCGAAACAGACAGTGACAACGAGTTTGAAGGATTTCACATGACCTGGATAGCCGAGGGTGAGACAAATTGAGTTGGCTTATCACTAAATGAATGCGTAAAGTGTGAAATTTATGATATATTTGTGATGCGATTAGCAAAGCAGACTACACGCATCGTCACGTGTGTACGTAGGCACGCAAGTAAGCTTAATTTTCACGCAATTGAAAAATAAAATCGCTTACCATTGAAATATCGTAGAGGAGTAATAAATAAACACAAAACAAGCGTGCTACACATGAATATACCTCGTTCTAAAATCCATCAGCCGAAACAAGCCTGCTACACATGAAAAGACCTCGTTCTATAATCCATGAGCTCGGCCGAGACCTGAAGTTTTAATATTCACTTTGTTCCACTGCGGGAGTGCGGGACTGCGGGAGCAATAGTTCTAAAACCATTTAATATTTATGCATTTTTTTCCACTGCGGGAGTGCGGGACTGCGGGAGCACAAGTTCTACAACCATTTAATATTCATTTTTTTCGACTACAGGAGTGCAGGACTACGGGAGCAGTAGCCTGTTTCACTCGTCTTATTTTCATTATTATTCGACTTTAACTCATATAATAATTTTTTCCTTTAATGTATACAACACGACTGCGGGACTACGGGAGCAAGCGTTCAATGTCACGCAATTGTGGCCGGGTATTCTGAAGTCGCTCCTTCTCCAAAGTTTCGAGGATGTACCATATTCCGAACTCGAGTTATTCGACAAAGAATAAAGGGTATCACTGAAAATTATAGAGTTTAGTATGGAGACGCCATGTTGGAGCCCCTCTAAGGGACTCTAACATGGCGGCCGGAAACCAGTGGAAACATCTGAAGTTTACTTTGGCTCTCTCAAAACGTTTATTCTCTCTGTTAAACTTGAAAACATTCGCATGGGCACTCCTCTCAACATACTGGTTACTCAGAATAAGGCGAATCGATATTTTCGTGCACGTAACATGTTACCCAGAAACAATGCCGATGTCACGCCCCGTGGTTAAAGTGCCTATGACAGATTTTTTTTGATTTTCTGGTTAGATTCTACATAAGGTTCTGATGTGAAAAGTGAAAAACTTTTCCTTGTAGCGATTTTCCTTCACCGCATTTCAGCTGTTTGAAAACGTTAAATTTCACTTCCGGTTTGGTCAAAAACCGCGCCAAGAGGGAAACTGGGGATAGTTGTGTTGTGACGTGTAACCGGGAACACATTGACAACCAAACGAAAGAGAAGTGAGAGATTGTAGGGATTATATTTTTCTCCAAAGCTCGTTAAGCACGAATAATAAGATGTCAAGCTACCAAGGTAAAATACGACAGCAACATGCAGTTTGTTCCCGGTGACACGTCACAACACTATTATCCCCAGTTTCCCTCTTGGTTAAACTCACTGTCCTATTTTCAAAACAAAGTAATCTACCGAGCTGAAGACATGCCGGAAGATATTTGTTTAAAAATGACTTTTACCTGATGGAGATGAAAACTCAAAACTTTTAATTTTTGATTAATTTTGAAAATCTACTGTCTACATTATTTTTAAGATAAAAATGAATGCAATATACCTGGAATCTGCCATTCAAATGCCACGTGTGCCAACACAGAAGGTTCATACCAGTGCACCTGTATGCTGAGTTACACTGGGGACGGGACAACCTGTCAGTATTACAGAGGTAAGTATTGCACAAAACCTGTTGAATCCCAAGTATTATAAACATGGGGAGAATATACATAAATAAGCTCGGACACACGTATTACATATTATTTTGGCTAGCGTCTGAACAGGCTCCCTACTCAGAGGCTGAGATAGAATTAGTCGTAAGAGCCAAGGTGTGGATCCAGGAAGGAGGAAGAGGAAGGCTTCATTTCAGGGGTAGGGGGGCTGCCCCCCCTCCCCCCTCCCCCCTCACTGCACCCTCCCCTAATCCGCCAACGGGAGCTTACGAGGGATCTGCCGCAATACGTAGAGGGATGCTCACTACACACACATGGCTTTCTTGGCTTTAGCCTAGAATTATATAAAGGGACTGGGCGAAAGAGCAGCAGTCCGGATTCAGTAAAAAGTACTGACTTAAGTATATTTATTATTATTATTATTTTGTTAAAGAAGAACAAAGTTCTAAAATGAGCGTGTCCGGAATTAGGGCTGCACGGAACTAGGGTTGCACAGAATAAGAGTACACTGTAGATCTCACTGCTCTTACAAATACGCTTGCTTGTGTGTTACAGATTTTGACGAGTGTAAACTAGAACTTGACAACTGTCATGAAGATGCTTCGTGTATAAATACACCAACTCACTTTTATTGCCAATGCAAGGCTGGCTTTCTAGGAGATGGGATAAACTGTACAGGTTAGGAAAACTCTTTTTCATATAAATGATAGTTTAAGAGTAAAAATATTAATGTAAATCTTATTTAGAGCGAGATCATTGGATAGTAGACTGGTCCAAATGAGAATTTTGATTGGTTCCCTCGAACCGCCACGATGGATTGCTCATTATTAGTTTCGGTGATTTGCTCTTTGAAAACACTGTACGAAAAAAAAAACATTTTATTTTTAACGTACAAATGATTTCCTTCATACCTACCGGAAAATTAGAGTCAAGCTGACATTTACGAAAGCGACTGATCTGAAAGGCCAAAATTAGTCAAGTAAGCTCTAAACGTTTGTGCGCGCGTCCACTGAGAATGGATCGAGGGTCGCATAAAAACTTTCCAATTTACATTAAATATTTCCCCAATATATATGGAGCCTCAAGATCGAGTCTGTTGACATTGCTTCATTCAACAGCCTAGATTGAAAGACATGTTGTTTAGAATTTACTAGGGTATGGTGGCAGTTACCTTTCTGTTTCCATAATCGGCGAGTTTTTTGCAGACATTTTACTGGAGGGCCAGGGTCTGTCTCCTGCCAACCCTAAACCTCTATTATCTCGCCATGGTGGACACACAAAGCTCTTTAGATCCTAAAGACACACGAGCTTTATCAACGTATTTATAATGACGGCGATGTTCGTCCCGCTTAAATCAGTTCCGAAGTTAAACAGAATAAATTGATGTTTTGTGTTCTTCAGATATCGACGAATGTGAGTCTACTGAATTGGATTACAAGCATAACTGCCATGTGAATGCTAGCTGTGCAAATACCCACGGATCGTTCAACTGCACATGTGTCTCTGTTTACACAGGAGATGGTGTGTCCTGTATAGGTATTATACTTTCCTTTAATACTTTTCTCTTTTTCTTTCCCGTAGATGCAGGGCATAACAATTCTTGGCTGCAGGCAGTCGAATCATAACCCGTTTATTTTCATGTTTTGTTTCTTTCAAGATATCGATGAATGTCAAGTAAACACTCATAACTGCCATGAAGATGGTGTATGCATAAACACGGATGGCTCTTTTAGATGCGACTGTAAAGTAGGCTTCATCGGAAGTGGAGAGATCTGTACAGGTATTGAATTGTGCCAACTAAAAAGCAAATTTGTTTTTACAACCCACGCAGCCTCTACCCGACCATTGAATAGATATGAACTGTTTTGTTGAGTTTGAAAGGAGCATTAACTTAACGATTTAAAATAGTTTTAACGCATACAGTAGAAGTACTTTCAGCATTGCTTGCGGTGGTGGTGGTAGTAGTATTGACGGTAGTGGCTGTAGGGGCGTTAGTGGTGGGAATTGTGGTGGAAGTGATGCCCCATACCTTAGAAAATTTTGTAACACATCAATCTAAAAAGATTTCGTTGTCAGGTGACTGTCGGTACGTTCGTATGTCCATATGTCATTTGCACTGCGCGGGCGCGTGCAAAGCTCCCTACCTTAAAACTAAGAAAGTAGCATCATTACTATAGGTACATATTTGGTATTGGGAATCCATGTTATGGCTAATTAACAGCTTTCAAAAGCAAGCTATCCGCTAACCAGTATCACATCACTTTATCGGGCTCAGGTTCAGAAGTTATGGAGGGCGTGTTTTTTTACGTTGACCACTGCCTAAATAATGGTTTTTCGATTAGATCTGGGAGAAGAAGGGGGTACGCCCAAAGGCAGAAGTTTGCCGTTTTGTTTACTTTTTTCCCGAGATATTCTTTAATTTGCACAAGCCCCTGATATATTGTATACGTGATTTTTACATTCCTGGAAAATTGAGTACGCTTATATGGTACAGTTTGTTAAGTTTTACATGTAAAAATAGTGAAATCACACGCTGAATAATTACATGGTAACGCCTGATCTTTTTTTGAGCTTCTTATCAAAGCAAAGCAATTCTTTTTCATTTATGGTTAACTTAGCGCGATTAGGAGCCCCGCTTTTATTCTCGGCTAAATCCATATATTAGCGGAGCTCCGGCGGCCCCAAGGACCACCAAGCGGAGCCCAATACCCATATAGGAAAGAAAAGGAAACCTATGAGTTGATTTTCTCATGGTTATCATGGCTAGCGGCATTGTTCGTGGGCGCGTACGCACTACGACGACGGAGTCGCGCAACATGGCGGCCATACTCCAAGTAATAGGTTGAGATATGCAGCCTGGATTTACCGTGTACTTCTTTTATATTGAACATCCATGTTATGATCAATTGACACCTGTCAAATCAAGGTATCCACTGACCAGTATCACGTGACCATATCGCGGGCTCAAGTATACAACTCATCCGGATCACGTTTTTTTTCCAAGTTAACCGCTTTTGCCCTTCATTACCAGGAAATAAATATTAATTAGTGTCAAAAAATCAGTCATTACAATGAATGTGTAATCATTGTAGAGAAATAAAGAAACGTTTTAATTTTTGCGTGATCAATATGGAGTTTTACATAGAGAAGAACATTCATTAAGGCCCATGTATAGGTTCAATGTAATGGAAATAACAAACTTTTAAGAGAGTAAACAAACATTTGCTCCAACTTAATGTTCATGAACGAGAAAAAAATTTCATTAACAAAAAAGGTACAGTGTAATATGTATTTAATACTGTAATGAAACAAGCTTGTTCTTCATTCCTCAATATGCTCTCCGTTTAGACATCGTGGTATGTAGGTTTGCATAAACCTAAACCACTGAGAACATTTTGCAACTGTTATTGTGTTCGTAGTTCTTCTCCCTACTCTCAAAAGAATTTGTTGACGGTACTCTCCCAGAGGAATCCCCTGCCGTCTTGCCTCTTCCCGATCATTTACTGTAGTTGTTGCTGTACTGCGGTTCACTCCTAACATGTCTGCCACCAAATGGTAGTCTTCGCGAGGATCTTCAAACGCCCTCACTATCCTTTCACGATGCTCGTTTGGGATACGGTTACGTCGCACTCGGCGCTCCATTCCTTCTTCACGAGTTTGTACAGTTTCGGGTCCTATATAAACGTCCTTTAAAATCCCAGTGGGAAATCGGAGAGAAAAATGCTCAGCAAAAGCTCTTTTCTTATTGAGTTTTTTTTCCCGTAATCGAACATTAACCCTATGGAAATGAATTTTCATTCGCACTAAAAAATGTTGTTTTCGATAAAACACTATTTAAATTGGCGTTAATGAATCTTCTTCTCGATGCAAAAAGCCTCAATGAGTATTGCACAAATTGAAATGTTTGGTTTCTTAGCTAAACTGATTATACATTAATTTTATTGACCACAGGTTTTGCGCTAATGAACATTTATTCCCTGCTAATGAAAGGCAAAAGGTGTACTTGTTGAAAACAGCGCAGGATTGTTTGGAAGCCCGTTAACACAAGCCCAGGATTAAAATTTATTTAAATTATAACTTTTTCCTCTATACAAATGCTTTTTGCGATTATGAAACTCAAAATAGAAAGCCAAACAATAAACAGAAAACCTCACCGCAAAGTTACAAAACTCAAATCAAAATTCTACCTTTTTGTGGGTTAGCTTAATCCGGCACTGAATAACACGGCCAAGGAGCTACGCTTTTAGGCTGGCCTAAATCTATATATTAGTAGTAAGTCGAAGTTAAAGTCTGAGTTCGAGCTTAGTGGTTCAACAGCCCAATGCTTATCTACAGGTTTTCTAGAATTAGGTGAATTCGCTTTCTCTGGATGGGATAGTGGTCTCTGGCAGGGTTATACCCTCCAGCTTTAAATTCACCATCACCCATTTATACACCTGGGTTCGGAGAGAGACTAAAGTGTGTTACCCAACTCAGTGAAACCAGCCAGCACTCAAGACCACTAAGACCGCTTGATCCTATGTCCAGCGCTCTAATACAAACTCCAAGCAATGATAGTTTTAGAATAAGTTGTGATAATATAGACCTCTTAGAAGTACCTATAAGCAGCACTCATTTGTATTTTCAATGGTTGCTGTTGTTACAATCACCATCGGAGTGAACACTATAAATAATAGAAGTATTCAAAGAATATTACTTTGCCTGTATTGTATTAAATAAACGTTGTTGACACCACTTGCAGATGTAAATGAATGCACTGAGGAAACAGATAACTGTGACAATGATGCCACGTGCACAAATACCAACGGATCATTTGTCTGCACGTGTAATCAAGGATATAGTGGAGATGGAGTAACTTGCTCAGGTATTATTAAGCTTTGTTTGGGTGTCAGTATTCAAAGAATTCTTCGGTCTTCTTTTAATTATTTTGAACTTTAATTTTAAACTTTTGTTGAGTATCACATACCATTACTGAGTAATTTGGATGAAGTCATACACTCTATTAAATGCAACTTCCTAGGGAAAAGGAGAGGGCAAGTAGTGTGGAACTGTTAAAGAGTTCACGTTCGTAGGCCGGTAGTAAACGTGATTTTGGCTTATGAATTACTCATTTTGAGAAGGGCTAATAAGAGATCAAGGCTGGTTTTTATAGTTATATCGCCATCCCAAAATGCCATCCTAAAGTAATTCTTAATTTGGATCATGGTGTCCAAAAGCAAGTAACAGTACATCAGTTTCGAACAAAGTGCAACAGGTATTATGACTACAGCCTTGAAATATTTGAAATCAACAAATTCAAATTTTGTTTCACCCACAATGGCCAATTCCCTCTGTAAGACGCGCCCGCAGGGAATTACTCATGTCAGTTGTATTCATCAAAGCAAATATCTAGTTGAAGATAATGAATACAACCACATGTACCGTTATTCCCTGCAGGCATGTCTTATAAAAGGAACTGAGAAATGTTTGCACATTTGACAGCAAGTAGCTGTACATGTACTTCATGGTGGAGGAAAATTACATGATCAGCCTAAAGAGTGTCTTCGTAGGAGGCTAGACAGCATTTAGTTCTTTTACTATACTGAGTCTATGAGCCACGTGGCTCATCAGGCCGGAGCTTATCCCGGTTTCAGTAGCATGAAGCGACTGTAGTATTTCTACCCCTCCCTGGATGGGATGCTAGTCCATCGCAGGGTTACCCCCAGCTTTAAGTTCGCCGGTACCCATTTATACACCTGGTTGGAGAGAGGCACTGTGAAAGTAAAGTGTCTTGCCCAAGAACACAACACAATGTCCCACGCCAGGACTCGAACCAGGACCGCTCGCTCCGGAGACGAGCGCACTAACCATGAGACCACCGCGCCTCCCGCTATACTGATTAAGCACACAAAATTGATCGAAATTTATTCATTTATTTATTTCTCAACCAAGAGATTATGAGGTGAGAGAACATATCCCCGTGCCCTATGATAATCTTTTAAAATCTATTTTAAGCTTCGCGTCACGCTGTCAAGGTTATTTTTAGTCTAGGCGCCCGATCACGCAAGCAATGGCCAACGGTCATCAGGTTGTGTCTATCCAAATAAGAAATTGAAAATTTAGCGGGCTAAGAGACAAAAAAAATCAGTTTGTTCAGTTGAACTGCCGCACTGTTAGCACTGGAAATCATTTTCAGAGCTGGGCAGGAAAATTATACGTGCTTCTCCGAAGCCGTAAAACAGAAGTCGTGTCATTCCCCAGCATGAATAATGAATGATTATCACAAAGTGCCAAGACTCGAATTTCTAACCTGCTTGAAAGTCGTTTCTCGGAAAGTGCCGAAAGGCTTGAAGCGAAAAGGATCTCTTTCGAAAGGTATTTTAAAGCGCACGACAGCTAAAATATTTGTTTCGCGTTTGTTAGAACTTTCACTCAAAAAAAAAAACGGTGCAAATCTTTGTTTATTTAATATCGGAAGTGCTGTGTAATATTTACTGCTGACTAGAATTGCATTCCAATAAACACGCACGAAACTCGTTTCTCGAAAAGTATTGAACGGATTAAATCGAAAAACGTCTCTTTGGAAAGGTTATTCAAAGCGCAGGACAGCACAATACTTGTTTCCCGTTTGTTAGAACTTTCGGTCCGAAAATCCCGGTGTAAATGTTTGCATATTTAATTTCGAAATTGCTTTGTAATTCAGAGAGGTCCACGCCGAAAAAGGTGCTTCTCTGGAACGAACTAAAACATCGTTTGGATCGGTAGAGACCCTGAGAGAGACCTATCTGGAAAGCCTTTTAAAACTGCTGGTCAGAAAAATTATCTTCTATGTGTTTATCGTGATTTTTACGTCGGAAATTAGTCTTGTCATTTCTCTGCATGACTGGTTCACAATAGCCGCTCTAGCTGCTGACAATAATTGCATTCACAACACGCTCTAAAGTCGTTTCGCGAAAAGTACTAAAACGGCCTAAACAGAAAAAAGAGATCTCTTTGGAAAGCTCTTTCAAAGCGCCAGACAGTTAGAATTATTCTTCCTCTGACCTTACGAAATGCGCTTCGAAAATCCCGACGAAAAGTTTTTTGCGTAATTGATTAAATTAAACCTCAATGTTATTGCGTCATTCAAATTAGCCAATCAGGTGTCTTTCCTAAAATAGCCTCTCAGCTTGACCACGCGCTAAAATTAGATTTAAAAAGATTATCATGGGAAGAGGGCCATGTATGGGGGATGTGTTCTCTTAGATCATAGTCTCTTGTCTCAACTTAATTCCTACAACACTTAAACTGAGAAGTAAGAAGGGCGATGTATACTGCCTTGCTATTTAGATGTTGACGAATGCTCTCTAAATCTTCATGACTGTCACGAAGATGGACATTGCACCAACACCAATGGTTCTTATTACTGTACTTGTAACACTGGATACACAGGCAATGGAGTATCGTGTACCGGTAAGAGATGTTTACCATAAGTACACAAGAGTTATCACTGCATGGTTGCAAATATGTTTGTTGCAATATGGCATTGTTTAACACAAATCAAGCTTTACAAAGCAAAAACAGGCTTTGCAAAGCGCTGAGTTTGATCGAAAAACTAAACAATGTCTATTCAGCAAACATAATATGGATCAGGAGTTACTCGCATACCCCATGTCACCGAAATCATTTCACAATTCATTCATCCCCTCGCTATCTAACAGTGCCTCAGTTTGAACAGGATTAATCAGCAGGTTCCAATTAAAGGTAAGCGAGTTTATTTGCTTCAATTTTACGCGTTGCTTTCGGTCTGTTCCTGCGCTAATTAGTAGAATATTTTTCCTGTGCAAGGTTTGCAGCGTAGTTTTGCGCTTTTGAGGGGTTCCTGTGTCTGCATCACGGCAGTGGCGAAGATCAATGATGAATGACGTCCAGGAACGAACAAAGACGCCGCTTACAGGGTTAGCAGGATGTTATGAAAGTACTGAAGAGTAACAATATTCACTGAATTAGTCCTCGTCGTTCCTAGTGGAACATAGGTCTCCGACCAGCGTTCGCCATCTGGTCCTGTGTTTTGTACAGTACCTTTTGCCTCGTGCCTCGGAAGCCGTATCTACTCCAACTCTGCCATTCTCGTGCTTCTCGAGGTTGGGTCCTGCTCTCTTGCGCTTCCCCTTTGGATTCCAATCTAATGCATTCTTAATTAGCTACGTGTCTGTTTGGCCTTCTCTGCCTGTAGCTAATCCAACGCCAAGCTAAGAAGTAATGTTAAATTTTACCCTGTAGAAGCAGTTAAAAGAGGTGGAAAAAAGTGCTTGCCTTTCAAACTCTCACAGCAGGAAAGATGATTTTTACCCCATTCAGGCGTATAGGTTCCCGGTTCCTACCCTCCTTCCTCAGAGCATTCAAATTCAACTATACATCAATGACATTTCTTTTTCGTTCACATGGTCTTAATGAGTATAAAGGACAAACTATCAACGTTGCTTTAATTAGCTCTAGCTCTTTCCACGTAAGGGCATATAACGCTTAATGTTTTTCTTTCTATTCCTTTTCAGGTCTTTAGGTGAAAAAATAGCAGACAAATGATGAAAGTGGCATAAACGATTAATCCTTCGTTTTGCCGCCACGCATACCGAGTCTGTCGATAAAGTAGGTATTAACTGAGGTTTGGTTGCACGAAACGAGTCTTAATAAGTTAAACATATCTTCATTATATGTCGTCTGTCAAACAAACCTATTTGGACAACTGAAACGGTGCACGAAAACAAGTTCATTTCTTGTTTACTGGAGGAGAAGATGTAATGTACGGTTTAACATCTAAAGTATTCCGATTTGACAATGTAATGTGGTTAAGTTATTGGCTGGCAATGTAAACAAGTTTAATTTGCACGAAATGTTCTCTGAATTATATTATTCTTTATGTAAAATGATCGCTTAAGACCTGACCCCTTGGCTTGCAGGGGCAGAATAGTCAAATAAGCCTCGTAAAAATGATTTCCATACAGGGTCCAACGAGCAGTTTTTTCGATTCATCAAGATTATATATATTTACTGTCTTAACGTCTCACAATGTAATCTAGAGTGTGTCAGTTTCCGATACTTTATGACCTTGGCCATCATGAAGCAACGTTCATTCCATATTCTCTTCTGTAATGCTACACAGTCTGACTGTAGTTGGCTTCTGTCAGACATTTGAAGCTAGGTAGTGAAATTAAAAATGCCTGAAAATTATTCATGTATGAATTATACACTCAAATTCTCATTTCAGCCCCTTGGCTAAGGGAAGTGCTCTTAGAGGAGCAGGGAAAAAACGACCATGGGGGCACTAAACCCCATACTTCTTTTGCAAGATGTTGATGCCTGTCATTGTTTTTTCTTTACTACATTGCTTTTACTGAAGTATTCAAGAGCATGGTAAAAATGATTTTTCACATGTTTTGCAGAGGCCAGCTGATGCAAGCTGCAACACAAGTGAAAGTACTTCTACCCAAGTAAGTAATCAATCTTAAATCACGAAATACCAAACATTTTCCTTGTTTTTACCGATTTAGTTACAGAAACACGAGTGCAAGTTTGGGGGAACGAAAAATGCTGTGAGAACACGAGTCGATAGAAGAGTGTCTTCAAAACGTTTATGACTGTTCCTCAATAACTTCATAGAAACTCAGAGAAAATGTTTTCTGCTTCTTTGACAAAACACTTACAGAAATGTAATAGAAATCCCACCTTTGTTTCATCATCAAAACTTATTGTAATTGTATTTCGATCATCAAAGCGTAAATTGTAGAGCTTTGCTAGCTAGCGTCATCATTTCGTTAACAACCCGTGCTAGTTCTGTGTGTTTCTATCAAGTTATGACTGGGTATAGTTTTTTGGCATTTTCTTATACTGGTTGATCAATTCAGAAGCACTTTAAATTTTTTAAAATACATTATTTGAGGCAGGGCTTTCTTGTAACTCCTGATTCATCGTTTATTTTTGCACTGTTTATAAAGCATTGAATAGAAACCTGCCTCTGTCCTTGCGCCAAATATATATACACATGCACACATATACTTGTCTAAGGGCCTGATATTGCTTTTATGTACGAATTTTTGTACCTGTTTAGGCGCCGCAGTAGTATATCAGTCGAGTTTGGTTGGAGTTATGGCTTGTAAATTCTCGTGAATTAAAACCATGTTAGGCTCTTAACATGTAATGATCTATTCACATTATTACATATTCAAAAAAGCTAATAGAAAACAATTATAAAATGCAGCATCTCCAAAAGAGCTAAATATTAGATCTCAGCAAAGAGAGTAAAATTGTCAGGGAATGCTGCCTGCTGCAGCTGGACTGAATAGTTTGTGTCCGTAGTTTCTCTTCTTCAGAGCGGTCGAAGCTTGAGACAAGGAAACACGTTCCCCGGTCTTGCTTTTGTTCAAATAAAATAAAATAAAATAAAATTAATTCTCTTAAAGGGAGATCCTATTGATTGGTTTTTTCGCACAGCATCGTCGTTTTTTTTTTCCTTCAATACAATGGCCATGGAACAAATCTCTTGAAGCTGACATCTTATTTAAAAATACGACATGCAAACTGGGTGGTCTAAGCAGTTTACAACTGAAGGGAAATCTGACTGGACAATACAGAAGACAGGCTGAAGAACCGTGATTCTGGAAAATACACTCTTGATATCCGTTTTATGTATTTTTAGACATAGAGGAATGCTCAGCGAACAAGGACAACTGTCATGTTGATGCAAACTGCACCAATACCCAGGGATCGTTCTTCTGCACTTGTCTTATGGGATACACTGGCGATGGAGTCGCTTGTGCTGGTAAATGAAACCTTCCTGTCCTGTTGTTAAGCTCAGTAGTTCGATTTATAGGTGCCACGAAAATTATTTCTCGGAATTTGTTCTAAATTGACAGATATCGAGGAATGTTCAACAGATACCCATAACTACCATGCTGACGCTAACTGCACCAATTCCAAAGGATCCTTCTACTGCACATGTCGCACGCGATATTCTGGAGATGATGTCACTTGTGTTGGTAAATGAACTGTCTCTGTAATTGAAATAGTTAAGCATTAGTGAAACTTCAAAATCATCAAGTATATGTTTGTACCATGATCGTACTCTTGGATTTGATTTTCAGCCATGTTTGGGCTTATATTATTAAGTAATTTAATTTTTGAGACTAAAATTCAAAGGGGGAATGCTACCAAATGAAATATCCACGAGTTTGTGTACGTACAGTTTATTTTACTATCGTAAAAGTCGTATATCATTAGAAAATTTGAACCATTTACAGAATTCATAAATTGTCTGTAGCGTTTGAACTTGCAAACTTTATAATTGTTCTTCTTACACATAAAATGTTGGCAAATTTATGTTTGCATTGCTATCGTGGAATTCTTAATACAATAAGACTAGGCCATATTTGCTATACTTGTATTCTTTAGATATGGACGAGTGTTTTCCTGATCAAACATCTTATGAATATCATCATCTTGCTCACAACTGCCATGCTGATGCCAACTGTACCAACACCAAAAGATCATTCTATTGCACTCGTCTCAATGGTTATTCTGGTAATGGGGTCATCTGTGTTGGTAAGTAGCCACCAGAAGACAAAAGACGAACTTTGGTCAAACAGACATGAATTACCTTCGTAGTTTAACGTCAAAGGGAGTTGGTGTTCGATAAGAAATCTTACGTAGCCAGATAAATAGGTTACATTACCTCACATTATCTGTTTAGTATACTGTTATATTAAGCATTCACCTCAGGTTTGTCTCAGATGAGCAACTTAATATGCGTGCAATTAAATAGCCTCTTTTGCTTCTCTTTCAAAAGATATTAACGAGTGTGACCCATTTGGATTGTCATCTGAGTATCAGCGCATGGCTCACATTGTTTTGTCATGATGACGCTAACTGTACAAACACAAAAGGATCTTACTACTGCGTATGCCTAAACGGATACTCTGGAAATGGATTAGATTGCGACGGTAAATAAAGATGATAAATTATGTTACTCTTCATGAAGCATTAATCACTCCTTTTTCATATTTGTCTAAAAGAACTAGTTTTTTGAAATTTACAAATAATAACAGCGAAACAGGAAAGCTTCTTATAGTGGAATGATGCCAGCCGAACGGAATGCTCATGCTTTAAAGAGTTTGTTTTCAGCTCCAACACTAAATACATCAAAGTACGTTGCCTAACAACAACAAACATTTTAGCAATTTGATTATAATCTCTCTTTAGATGTCAATGAGTGTTTGACCGGAATACGCAACTGCCACTTGCATTCCACGTGCACCAACACCAAAGGATCGTTCTTCTGCACTTGTCATATGGGACATTCTGGAGACGGAGTCACTTGTACAGGTGATTATGGATGTTAAACATTGAGCCAAAAACCCAGAATTTTGGGATAAAATTCTAATGAAAGATTAATCTTTCTAAAACTCTGTACGAAAATTGTAGATTACCTCCACAGTTACTTCTCTTTTTCCGTTTACACCTGAGCGTTGGAAAGTTCCTTAGAATATTACTTAATTCTACAGTTTCCAGTTTTCCATCCTGGGAATTAAACAGTAACGGGTAATTGAATTATAAATAGTGAGCATCATCTCTTTTCGTTGATTTGCTGATTTTGCTGATTCAACAGTCATCCTGACCGCTTCCTTCCTTCAAATGGTACACCCCTTGCATAGCAATATCGAGAATGAACATATTTTTTAAACATGTTGATCTAAGGTAGTTCAAGATACCGCTTAACATTGAACATTGGAGTTTCCTCTAGGTTTGTGCCTACTTTAACGCATTTGAAAGAGGACTTGACTTTTTTCTTCGTTCCATGACATTCCTGTGGATTGTTTGGCCTTCCATCAGGCTTCTTATTTTCTTCACACTTGTGATCTTTCAAACATTTCTTTTTTGATAGATATCGATGAGTGCACATCTGAGACACACAACTGCCATTTTGACGCCAACTGCACCAATACAAAAGGATAGTTTCATTGCACTTGTCAAAATGGATATTCTGGTGGCGGTGTTATGTGTATAGGTAGAAAATGTTATTGAATCACTATTACTAATCACGATTTGATAAAAAACAAGCGCAGACTAATCAAAAGGTTTCTCATAAGTTTGTAAATTCAAATTTTTTTCCTAATATTTAGACCACTGCAAAACTACATTCAAGTAATGATTGTTTTTGTTATTTTCTCTACAGATGTGCAAGAGTGCGAAGTACAAATAGACAACTGTCATATTGATGCAAACTGCACCAACACCAAAGGGTCATTTTTTTGCACGTGTATCAATGGTTATTCCGGGAATGGGGTCTCTTGCCATGGTACGTGTGCATAATCTTTCTTTCCAACGATTCTCAAGTAAAAAAAAAAAACTTCTTAAACTAACTCCTGATCCATCTAATTGTTGATCGTTTAAAGGCCACGATATATGTGTATTTAAATCCTTCGAATGAAAGGAAGCGAGTGCATTTTCTGTCAACTGATCAAAATGGATTTGAATATTAGTCCTGTACTATTTTAGAATGCTTTTTATGTAACAGTGACACGTGAAAACAAGTTCCGTTCAGGAGAATAGCGCTTCAATTTCAGACATTGAGGAATGTGCCACAAACGTAGATAACTGCCATGCTGATTCCAACTGCACCAACACGAAAGGATCATTCGACTGCACCTGTCACACGGGATATTCTGGAGATGGGGTCATCTGCGATGGTACGTTGCGAATTGACGTTTCAGTTTTACTATTCAGCTAAAGGACACTTGGAAAGCATAACGAAATGGTTATTCCGGGTATTGGGTCTCTTGCCATGGTAGGGGTGCAAAATCTCTCTTTCCAACGATTCTCAATAATGCTAGGGTAAAGGCGTACAAGATAAGCATATGCATACACTTTTTGTTGACATCCGGTTTATTCACATTGACTAATACCCTGATTGTTAAGCTACACCTGCTTAATTCTGATCTTGAACTGCAGAAAAAACCTGATTAGATTTATAATTAGAACACGGAGAATGCTAGAGATTTAGTCTTCTTTTTTTGCGCTGTATTAAACTGAAAGTTTGTACGGTCTTATTGCTAACAAAAGGCCTACAGTTTCCTGTGACTGACATTCATTTCCTTAAGCGTTGTTGTATATAAACAAGTGCCTCCGAATGAGGTAAAAGCTGTTTCCGTCAAAAGCAATGAAGGCAACTTTGTCAAAATGTGGAATAATACCTTTCAGATATCGACGAATGCGCCATCAATACAGATAACTGTCATGCTGATGCGAACTGCACAAACACCAAAGGATCATTCTACTGCACGTGTCACACGGGATACTCTGGAGATGGAGTCACGTGCGTCGGTGAGTTTCGTTTGGATAACTTAGTTGATTGGGAAAGTGGACTAGTCAATTAGTCCTCCTTGAAACTACGATTTTCAATCGCAAAAAAAGCATCGCAATGGAAGTCGAACTTTGATTAACCAATTTCTATTAGGAAAAGACAAACTGAATAGTGATAAAATGCAATACCAAGAAAAGCAAAGATTATCCAGCCATCCCGGAATCAAATGCTTATTGTATCAACAGTGAACAGAGCTTTTGGACGATCTATTTTGTTTTGAGTGTAACACTAAAGAATGATTGTGCTTGACCCCATTTCCAGACAATGAGGAGAGAGTTGAACATACGACGGGTAGCGAAGTATTTCTGACGAACTTCAAGGTTTTTGGTTTCTGCTGTATCTCGTCAATCAAAACTAAAATAAAGGAGAAAACAGAGAAATAAAATCATAAAACAATGTCACGGCCATGCTTTTCTCTGTTTAAACTTGATGATATATTTATGAGTTTCAGAAATATTTTTAACATACTCCTTTCATTCGAGCGCTGTCAATAATGAAGCTTTGCTTGAATTTAGATGTGGACGAGTGTTTTGCTAACCAGATATCTTCTGAAAATCTTCATCTTGCTCACAACTGTCATGCTAATGGAAACTGTTCCAACACCAAAGGATCATTCGTCTGCATGTGTCATACGGGGTACTCTGGAGATGGAGTTGTGTGTATAGGTAGGTCATACAACAATATCATGATGATTGTCACTTATTAATGCCAAGTCAATTAAATTGATTCGGCTGAACTAAATTATTGTTTTCTTTTCTTTTCTCAAAAGATATCAACGAATGTGACCCATCTGGATTATCATCTGAGTATCAGCACTTGGCTCACATTTGTCATGATGATGCTAACTGTACAAACACAAAAGGCTCATACTACTGCGGATGCCTGAACGGATACTCTGGCTTAGGAGAATATTGCACGGGTACAGTACTTGGAATACTCTCTTTGAATAGTGAATGTGTCAAAAAGAGGATTAATAACGGAAAAAATGGGATCGCCAGTTTACCTCAGAAGAGAAAAGGGCAGCCGAAACTCAATTTACTTAGTAGTTCGATGAATGCAACCTTTGAAGTATTCTTCTTTCATAGATATTGACGAGTGTGCATCTGGAACACACAACTGTCATGTTGACGCCAACTGCACCAACACCAAAGGATCGTTTTACTGCACTTGTCATAAGGGATACTCTGGAGACGGAGTGACATGTGAAGGTAATGAGAAGAACTATGTCTCAAATGTACACATTGACATAATTATTAGGGACTTGACAACTTAAAGCTCAACATAGGATTGACTGATTTTCCAGGTTTAGGCCCTTTCCATACTGCTCTTTCCCTTTCATACTGTATCATAAATCGGAAGACATTGCCGCCAGGGATATAAAATATATTACATTTCTATTTAACACACGACACATTTCAACATTTTTTTGAAAATAAACTAACCATTGTTTCCCTTTGTAACTAACACTTTAGACATCAGTGAATGTCAAACTGAATCCCTGGCGCCTCATCACAGCAATTATGCTCATAATTGTCACGACGATGCTAACTGTACCAACACTAAGGGATCATTTTACTGCACGTGTCATCATGGCTACTCAGGAGATGGTGTTATTTGTGCAGGTGAAAAATGTCATTAATCTGGGAAACTTTAACGATGAATGATGCATATCAAATACTTTTTCACGGTTAGAGAGAAAGCAACAGTTCTTACAGAATTATTACCTTAGCCCATACAAGAGAAACTAAAACTTGAATTCTCTCTGCAATTTATTAACATTATACTGCCACAGTAGCCAAACAATCATGGTTTAGCCTTGGTGAAAGAACGAAACCTTTATTTCCAATAACAGTTCTTGTAATGAAGGATTCTGTAACAAATTCCAATCTAATGAATTGGCACAATTATTAGGGACTTGGCAACCGAAAGGTCAATATAGGATTGACTGATGATCCAGGTTCAGGCCCTTTCCCAAGAAAACAAAACAAATCTAGACTTAATTACGGAAGCAAACCAGAGAGCTCATAAAACCATACCATCTTTCATGTTCAGAGATAGACGAATGTTTCCCAGATCAGTTATCTGACCAGCATCGCAATCTTGCTCACAACTGCCACGCTGATGCCAACTGTACCAATACCAAAGGATCATTCTACTGCATGTGTCTTCATGGTTATTCTGGTGATGGAGTGGTTTGTGTAGGTAGGTGATGCCTAATGAAGTCATTATGTCTAGAGGCTTATATAACGCAATAGTGGTATAACCCATTAGCAGGGTTAACTTAACTTACTCTGCTATGTGCTACAGCTTTTCCAATTCCTTACCCTCCTTGACGCGCTGTCTTCCAAAGAAATAAACCGAAACCAAAAATACGAATATTGAAATGTAAAAAATTACAAAGCTTCACTACATTGTTGTGTAATGGACGTTTACTTTCTACATAGCTTTTCGTCGTTTAACAGCACTTGTTGCACGTTAGTAACATAAGCGGGACTAACAAATGAAGCCAACAGGACTTTTTTCATTAATATGCATTGCAAACAATTATGCTTGGACTGGACATGGCGGAATTTGGCATTAAGAGGGATTTTCTGTCATCCAATTTTTCACTTAGATTTAATATACCGTACCATAAACCGAGATCAAAGTTATTTAAATAGTCTAAGAACTGATGATTGCGGCTATTACTGAGCACCACGAAATTATCATCAATGGTATGTCTCCAGGTAACCTCTTGAATTTCTCCATGCTTTTGGTCCATGGTGTTGTTAGACTGTATTTTAGGCTGGCATAAACTTACAACGCAAGTGCAAGCACAAGCAAAAGGGTGTTAGCCGTGCGATAAGTATACGCACAAGTTAACAACGCAGATGAGATGGCTTTGCTTTATACTCTGGGCGGTGCCTATGCTAATTTTCCAGAGGTTGTAAGATTTGGATGCATCCATCGTCGTCATCTTCGCCGTTCTCTCCTATTAACCTGGAGAATTTGGCAACGAGCTCGCCTTCTGCAAGAAGCTTTTGTCACTGCTGTTCAGGTTGTATTGTATTGAGTGCGGGTAAAAACGACTGCATGCAAAGGCTGAGAAAGAGCCTGGTCTTGGTCACAGGCGCTAAAAACAGCATATTTCAGATTTCTTTAACAGTTAGTTGGTTACTCATTTATGCGGCTCTGGGAGGAGATATACACTGAAGCTCAAAGGCCACATGATCAAGAACACAACGCGAAACCCACGGTCAGCAGTCAAACCCAGGGCAGTCGACATGCAACTCACCAGCCCAGAATTTCTATTCATTGGGCTTTCAGAAAAAAAGGGAGGTTCGTTGTATGGTGCTTCTATTTTATTGATCTTATCACTGAGCTGTGTTGCTAGGAATGCCCTGGTTCCAATTCCTTCTTGTTCATTGATTGTGCAGAAGTGGTCGGAGACTCCTTAGAGGAGTACGGGGAAGACTAGCGAGCTGAACTTTCCAGTTTACCTAAAGAAAGTTCTGGAAACTCCTGATCCATAATCCCTATTTACATTTCGATTTATGGAAACCAAAAATTAGTTTGAAATAAATTAGTTCGAGTGAATCTTTCAAAGTGTAACAAAATTACATCACTACGGCAAAATAATATCGTTCATATTCTTTGAAAAATTTACTTGTGCTAATTTATTCAACATTGGACGTTGAACCTCATGCCGTTGTTGTTAAAAAGAGCACATACAAGAATTACTTCGCGAATTTGCTGACAGGAGTACAACTGGAGTCTTACCAAAAGGAAAGTTCTCTAAGGCTCCAAAAATTGTCCCAAACCTCCGGTGGTCTTAGGTAGTCTTCGAAAACCTTCGAAGTATTTTCGGGTATCTTTTTACGTCCTTGGACTATATTTTGAATAAATTGAAAAGAATCAAAGTCTTACTTTTTACCTTCATACATGCATATCAAGACATTTTACTGTTCTGGATGATTATGATTGAGCTTGAGTATTACGTGTTTATTTTTCCTAGCAAATGTCATAAAAGAGTAACAACCATGAACATATCAAACAGAAAAAAATCTTTCTGTTTTTTATTTTAGACATCGAGGAATGTGCCACAGAAATAGACAACTGTAACCTGGATGCAAACTGTACCAACACTAAAGGATCATTCAACTGCACGTGCCATACGGGATATTCTGGAGATGGAGTCATGTGTAATGGTACTGTAACGTTTTAATGCTTTGATCCAGTAGGAAGTCCAATAGTCTCGATGACGAACATTCATTTGGTTTGTACATTGTTTACTTTCTTCTTTCAGACATTGATGAGTGTTTACCTGAACTAATATCTGACGAATATCTTCATCTTGCTCATAATTGTCACGCTGATGCCAACTGTTCCAACACCAAAGGATCATTTTTCTGCACGTGTCATACGGGATACTCTGGAAATGGAGTCACGTGTATTGGTAAAGTGGTTTATTTTTACGACGTTGCAAAATGAAACACGCTTCGTAAGAAGCTTTCCCTTTCGGATTTTTAAATGAAATTGAACAATTAACTAATTATCCATATATGACAACTTAGTTCTTGCTTACAAGTGAATATAGAAAATATCATAACAGATTAGTAATAAGAGTCAAATTTACTGTTTATCCACTATGCTACATTAGTATAAGCAAATATTAATAATCTCCGTACGTGTCATCACAATTCAATTATATCTAGACTATATTAAAGCATAGATGACGTAGATAAACAACCTACCACCAAGCTAAAGTTAACAAATTTTACCGTTGAACATCCAATGCCATAACAACTTTTACAAATTACCTATTACTTTTTCTTTTGACTATAACATAGGAAAAAGGTAAATATTCAACCAAATTGGTAATTGCTCTACTCTACTCTACTCTACTCTACTCTACTCTACCCTACCCTACCCTACTCCACTCCACTCCACTCCACTCCACTCCACTCCACTCCACTCCACTCCACTGCACTCAATTGCATTCCACTCCACTCCACTCTACTCTACTTTACTCTAATCCACTCTACTCTATTCTACTCTACTCTACTCTACTCTACTCTACTCTACCCTACTCCACTCCCCTCCACTCTACTCTACTCTACTCTACTTTACTCTACTCCACTCTACTCTTTTCTACTGTGCTGTACTGTACTGTACTGTACTGTACTCTACTCTACTCTCCCCTACCCTAATCCTAATCTACTCCTGCTCTACTCTACTATACTTTATTTTACTCTTTTCTACTCTAATCTACTCTACTCTACTCTATTGTACTCTATTCTACTGTACTGTACTGTACTCTACTGTATTCTTCTCTACTCTACCCTACTCCACTAAACTCCAGTCTACTTTAATCTACTCTACCCTACTCTACTCTACTCTACTCTACCTACTCTACTCTCCTTTCCTCTACTCTACTCTACTCTACTCTACTCTACTCTACTATACTACACTATACTCTACTCTACTCTAGTCTACTCTACTCTATTGTACTCTATTCTACTCTACTGTACTCTACTGTACTCAACTCTTCTCTACTCTACTCTACTACACTAAACTCCACTCTACTCTACCCTACTCTACTCTACCCAACTCTACTCTACTCTACTCTACTCTACTCTACTCAAGTCTAATCTATTCTACTCTATTCTCCTCTACTCTACTCTACTCTATTCTACTCTATTATACTGTACTGTACTCTTCTGTACTCTCCTGTGCTCTACTCTACTCTACTCTGCTGTACTCTGCTCATCTCTAGTCTACTCTACTCTACTCTACTCCACTCCACTCTACTCTACTCTACTCTACTCTACTCCACTCTACTCTACTCTACTCTACTCTACTCAACTCTACTCTTTTCTACTCTATTCTACTCTCCTCTCCTCTACTCTACTCTACTCTATTCTATTCTACTCTATTCTACTCCACTCTACCCTACTCTACTCCACTCTACTCTACCCTACTCTACTCTACTCTACTCTACTCTCCTCTCCTCTAGTCTACTCTCCTTTCCTCCCTTCTCCTCCATTCTCCTCTACTCTACTCTACTCTACTCCACTCTAGTTTACTCTACTCTACTCCACTCGATTGTAAACTATTCTACTCTACTGTACTCTACTGTACTTTATTGTACTCTTCTCTTCTCTGCTCTACTCTACTCTACTCCACTCCACTCCACTCCACTGTACTCTACTCTACTCTACTCTACTATACTCTACTCTACTCTACTCTACTCTACTATACTATACTATACTCTACTCTACTCTACTCTACTCCACTCTACTTAACTCTACTCTACTCTATTCTATTCTACTCTACTCCCCTCTATTGTGAACTATTCTACTCTACTGTACTCTACTGTACTCTACTGTACTCTTCTCTACTCTGCTCTACTCTACTCAACCCCACTCCACTCCACTGTACTCTACTCTACTCTACTCTATTGTACTCTATTATACTGTACTGTACTCTTCTGTACTCTCCTGTGCTCTAATCTACTCTACTCTACTCTACTGTACTCTGCTCATCTCTAGTCTACTCTACTCTACTCCACTCCACTCTACTCTACTCTACTCTACTCTACTCCACTCTACTCTACCCTTCTCTACTCTACTCTTACTCTACTCTACTGCATTCTACTCTATTCTTATCTAGTGTAATCTACTGTACTCTACTATACTCTACTCTACTCTACTCTAATCTACTCTACTCTTCTGTCCTCTAGCTTACTCAAGTCCACTCTATTCTACTCTACTCCACTCTACTTTACTCTACTCTACTCTACTCTATTGTACTCTATTCTACTCCACTGTACTATACCGTACAGTAGAGTAGAATAGAGTAGAATAGAGTAGAGTAGAGTTGAGTAGTAGTAGAGTAGAGTAGAGTAGAATAGAGTAGAGTAGAGTACAGTACAGTACGGTATAGTACAGTGGAGTAGAATAGAGTACAATAGAGTAGAGTAGAGTAGAGTAAAGTAGAGTGGAGTAGAGTAGAATAGAGTGGACTTGAGTAAGCTAGAGGACAGAAGAGTAGAGTAGATTAGAGTAGAGTAGAGTAGAGTATAGTAGAGTACAGTAGATTACACTAGATAAGAATAGAGTAGAATGCAGTAGAGTAGAGTAAGAGTAGAGTAGAGAAGGGTAGAGTAGAGTGGAGTAGAGTAGAGTAGAGTAGAGTAGAGTGGAGTGGAGTAGAGTAGAGTAGACTAGAGATGAGCAGAGTACAGTAGAGTAGAGTAGAGTAGATTAGAGCACAGGAGAGTACAGAAGAGTACAGTACAGTATAATAGAGTACAATAGAGTAGAGTAGAGTAGAGTACAGTGGAGTGGAGTGGGGTTGAGTAGAGTAGAGCAGAGTAGAGAAGAGTACAGTAGAGTACAGTAGAGTACAGTAGAGTAGAATAGTTCACAATAGAGGGGAGTAGAGTAGAATAGAATAGAGTAGAGTAGAGTTAAGTAGAGTGGAGTAGAGTAGAGTAGAGTAGAGTATAGTATAGTATAGTAGAGTAGAGTAGAGTAGAGTAGAGTATAGTAGAGTAGAGTAGAGTAGAGTACAGTGGAGTGGAGTGGAGTGGAGTAGAGTAGAGTAGAGCAGAGAAGAGAAGAGTACAATAAAGTACAGTAGAGTACAGTAGAGTAGAATAGTTTACAATCGAGTGGAGTAGAGTAGAGTAAACTAGAGTGGAGTAGAGTAGAGTAGAGTAGAGGAGAATGGAGGAGAAGGGAGGAAAGGAGAGTAGACTAGAGGAGAGGAGAGTAGAGTAGAGTAGAGTAGAGTAGGGTAGAGTAGAGTGGAGTAGAGTAGGGTAGAGTGGAGTAGAATAGAGTAGAATAGAATAGAGTAGAGTAGAGTAGAGGAGAGGAGAGTAGAATAGAGTAGAAAGAGTAGAGTTGAGTAGAGTAGAGTAGAGTAGAGTAGAGTGGAGTAGAGTAGAGTAGAGTAGAGTAGAGTGGAGTGGAGTAGAGTAGAGTAGAGTAGACTAGAGATGAGCAGAGTACAGCAGAGTAGAGTAGAGTAGAGCACAGGAGAGTACAGAAGAGTACAGTACAGTATAATAGAGTAGAATAGAGTAGAGTAGAGTAGAGGAGAATAGAGTAGAATAGA
>JAHPZR010056210.1:80000-141335 GCA_019787425.1 Platygyra sinensis | reverse complement strand
GACAGGGCTGGGAAGGTCCATTTGACAACTGGAGAGACAGTGCTTTACTCAGGTCTGGCAGGCGATGATGCACCACACGAGAAAGGTGTTGCATTGATCCTGTCAAAGGAGGCTGGAAAGAGTTTGAAAGAGTGGTAGCCAATCTCTGAGCGGATTATCTTTGCTAGGTTTGAGTCTAAGTGTCAGAACACTACAATCATCCAAGTCTATGCACCAACGAACGATGCTGAAGAGGGAGTGAAGGAGGACTTTTACCACCAGCTTCAGTCCGCCTACAACAAGAGGAAGGCAAGAGATCTCACCATGGTCATCGGTGATCTGAACGCGAAGGTGGGCTCAGACAACAGGAACTGGGAGGCGTCCATGGGGACTCACGGTGACGGAGTCATCAATGAGAACGGTGAAATGTTTTGTGACTTTTGTGTGTCAAACGGGCTTGTTATTGGAGGAACGCTCTTCCCGCACAAGAAATCCCATAAGCTTACTTGGCGATCCCCTGACGGGATCACTGAGAACCAGATTGACCATGTGGCCATCAACAAAACATGGAGGAGTTCACTGCAGGACACCAGGGTGATGCGGAGTGCTGATGCAGGATCAGATCACCACCTTGTTGTGGCTGTGATCAAGATGAAACTGTTAGCCTTAAAGAAGTCGAGTTCCTCAAGGAGGAAATACTGCACATACAGGTTTAAAGACCAAACTGTAAGGAAGGAGTTTGTCATTGCACTGACGAACAGATATGATGCTCTGTACAATGAACCAGGGGATGAAGAGGAGCCGGAGCTTGATATCGAGCAAGAGTGGAGTAAGATCAAGGAAATGTACTCATCCACCTGTGAAGAAGTCCTTGGAAAGGCCAAAAGAGAGCGGAAGGCATGGATGAGTGAGAACACCTGGAGACTTGTCGAGGAGAGACGCGTGTTGAAAGCAAAGCTGGAAGCCGCCAAGACAAGACAGCAGAAGTTGACCGCAGTAGAGAGGTACAACAAGAAGAATCATGAGGTGAAGAGAAGCTGCAGGAGAGATAAGAGACGGAGAATTGACGAAATTGCACGAGACGCAGAGGAAGCTGCAGAACAAAGAGACATGAAGAGAGTTTACGATACCACAAGACTGCTCAGCGGACAAAAGATTGTCCAGAGCAAACCTGTTAAGGACAAGAATGGGGTGGTCTTGACCAGGACAGAGGACCAGCTAAACCGATGGAAAGAACACTTCCAGGAAGTCCTGAACAGGCCGGCCCCAGAGAACCCACCTGACCTGACAGAAGGGCCACTGCTAGACATTCGAACAGGACAAATCACGACTGGGATCCAATTTACCCTGTCACAGAAGTTGGAAGATTTAGGCTTTGCGGATGATATGGTTTTGCTGAGTCAGAAGATCACCCACGTGAGACAGAAGTTCGCGGCGCTGGTAGAACGGGCTGCCAGGGTCGGTCTCAAGATTAACACATCCAAAAACCAAGGAGATGAGGATTCGGTCCCCAGCAAATACTGGTAACATCAATTGTGTAGGAGAGGTCCTGGAACAAGTATCGGCCTTCACATACCTCGGCAGCCTTATCACCACCACCGGCGGCACTGAGGAAGATGTTGAGGCCAGGTGCAGGAAGGCACAGGTTGCATTCTCCATTTTAATACCCATATGGAGATCAAATTTCATCTCACTGTGGACAAAGATAAGGATCTTCAATTCCAACGTGAAGTCCGTCCTCCTATACGGATCTGAGACTTGGAGATTGACAAAGAAGATCATCACCCTGCTTCAGACCTTTACCAATCGTAGACTCCGGTATATCCTGGGAGTGTGGTGGCCCAAAAAGATTTCGAATGAGGGGCTGTGGCAGAGTACAATGCAAGAGAGAATTGAAGTCATCATTCGGAGAAGAAAATGGCGATGGATCGGCCACACTTTGAGGAAGCCTGCCACCAACATCACCCGCCTGTCCCTTGAGTGGAGCCCTCAAGGGGTCAGGCGGAAGAGCAGACCGAAGAAGTCTTGGAGAAGGACAATCCAGCAGGAATACGAGGACTTGAGGATGTCGTGGGAGGAAGTGAAACGGACTGCAAAAAATCGGGTCCGATGGAAGGCTGTGGTGGAAGCCCTATGCTCCGGTCGGAGCGAAGAGGATTAAGTCAGTCAGTCAGTCAATCGATAAACTGACACCACATGAAAAATCATGTTGAGATTGGTCATTTGACCGAGTATGATGCTTTTAGGGTGTACAGAGACCACGTTATGGACCTCGCAATATGGTTGAAAATCCATGCAAACGTCTCTAATTTTGAGACAGCGTCCCCCCAAAACCATATAAACTCATAAAATGTTTTATCAGTTTTGTGACAACTGTAAAATCCCGTCATATACACCTATTGCTTAATAAAAGAAGCTGAGAGGAAAATCGTCATGTTTGCCCATTTTAAAGAGTATCGCGGAGATCATAATAAAATTTATTGCTTCGAAGCGAGCGTAGCGAGCGAGCGAGCAGCAACAATTATCAGGATTTAAGGTAATTCCCTTGAAATTGTTCCACTGTCAAACTTTTTTTGAAACTTGGTGTAATGAACATTCATGATATGAACATTGTAAAAATGCAATTAAAAAATTGGGGTCACCGTGCTTGTTTACGCGTCAGCAGGCTCTTAAATGGGGTATTTTTACTGGTTGAGCGTTAAAAGTTCAAATCACGTTCATATAGAATTAAATCTTGGTTACTTAAAAGACACAAAATTTTATCTTGAGAGTAAAGCTTCATTTATTAACATAAGCAGTATTGCTTCATTTAAGCCGCTTTGAATGACTGGTTGCGGGGATATTGCACTTTTTCGGACAGTTCCGTGGCTAACTTGAAGTCCTCGCCTTGGCCAAAATACACTCAGTTGGGAACTATTTTTTTAAAAAAATCATGGTTCTACTATCAAACTTTTTTTCCTCTTCAAATATGTTCTTCATTAGACTATTCTTAGCAAATACCTGAAATAAAAGTCGGGGGTCACCGTGCTCGTTTTAAAGAGAAAATGAGAATTATTCCGTTATCGAGCTTAGTTTGAGGGAAATCTCTTACGTTTTGCACTTGAACGCGCTCATGTGCGCGCGCTGATGACGCGAAAATGGTGCGCAGTAGAGATACGCAATGCAATAGTAAGGAATTACCTTAAAAAGAATATGTAAAAAGGAGTTCCCAACTGAGTGTATTTGGCCAAGGCGAGGACTTCAAGTTAGCCACGGAACTGTCCGAAAAAGTGCAATATCCCCGCAACCAGTCATTCAAAGCGGCTTAAATGAAGCAATACTGCTTATGTTAATAAATGAAGCTTTACTCTCAAGATAAAATTTTGTGTCTTTTAAGTAACCAAGATTTAATTCTATATGAACGTGATTTGAACTTTTAACGCTCAACCAGTAAAAATACCCCATTTAAGAGCCTGCTGACGCGTAAACAAGCACGGTGACCCCAATTTTTTAATTGCATTTTTACAATGTTCATATCATGAATGTTCATTACACCAAGTTTCAAAAAAAGTTTGACAGTGGAACAATTTCAAGGGAATTACCTTAAATCCTGATAATTGTTGCTGCTCGCTCGCTCGCTACGCTCGCTTCGAAGCAATAAATTTTATTATGATCTCCGCGATACTCTTTAAAATGGGCAAACATGACGATTTTCCTCTCAGCTTCTTTTATTAAGCAATAGGTGTATATGACGGGATTTTACAGTTGTCACAAAACTGATAAAACATTTTATGAGTTTATATGGTTTTGGGGGGACGCTGTCTCAAAATTAGAGACGTTTGCATGGATTTTCAACCATATTGCGAGGTCCATAACGTGGTCTCTGTACACCCTAAAAGCATCATACTCGGTCAAATGACCAATCTCAACATGATTTTTCATGTGGTGTCAGTTTATCGATTGACTGACTGACTGACTTAATCCTCTTCGCTCCGACCGGAGCATAGGGCTTCCACCACAGCCTTCCATCGGACCCGATTTTTTGCAGTCCGTTTCACTTCCTCCCACGACATCCTCAAGTCCTCGTATTCCTGCTGGATTGTCCTTCTCCAAGACTTCTTCGGTCTGCTCTTCCGCCTGACCCCTTGAGGGCTCCACTCAAGGGACAGGCGGGTGATGTTGGTGGCAGGCTTCCTCAAAGTGTGGCCGATCCATCGCCATTTTCTTCTCCGAATGATGACTTCAATTCTCTCTTGCATTGTACTCTGCCACAGCCCCTCATTCGAAATCTTTTTGGGCCACCACACTCCCAGGATATACCGGAGTCTACGATTGGTAAAGGTCTGAAGCAGGGTGATGATCTTCTTTGTCAATCTCCAAGTCTCAGATCCGTATAGGAGGACGGACTTCACGTTGGAATTGAAGATCCTTATCTTTGTCCACAGTGAGATGAAATTTGATCTCCATATGGGTATTAAAATGGAGAATGCAACCTGTGCCTTCCTGCACCTGGCCTCAACATCTTCCTCAGTGCCGCCGGTGGTGGTGATAAGGCTGCCGAGGTATGTGAAGGCCGATACTTGTTCCAGGACCTCTCCTACACAATTGATGTTACCAGTATTTGCTGGGGACCGAATCCTCATCTCCTTGGTTTTGGATGTGTTAATCTTGAGACCGACCCTGGCAGCCCGTTCTACCAGCGCCGCGAACTTCTGTCTCACGTGGGTGATCTTCTGACTCAGCAAAACCATATCATCCGCAAAGCCTAAATCTTCCAACTTCTGTGACAGGGTAAATTGGATCCCAGTCGTGATTTGTCCTGTTCGAATGTCTAGCAGTGGCCCTTCTGTCAGGTCAGGTGGGTTCTCTGGGGCCGGCCTGTTCAGGACTTCCTGGAAGTGTTCTTTCCATCGGTTTAGCTGGTCCTCTGTCCTGGTCAAGACCACCCCATTCTTGTCCTTAACAGGTTTGCTCTGGACAATCTTTTGTCCGCTGAGCAGTCTTGTGGTATCGTAAACTCTCTTCATGTCTCTTTGTTCTGCAGCTTCCTCTGCGTCTCGTGCAATTTCGTCAATTCTCCGTCTCTTATCTCTCCTGCAGCTTCTCTTCACCTCATGATTCTTCTTGTTGTACCTCTCTACTGCGGTCAACTTCTGCTGTCTTGTCTTGGCGGCTTCCAGCTTTGCTTTCAACACGCGTCTCTCCTCGACAAGTCTCCAGGTGTTCTCACTCATCCATGCCTTCCGCTCTCTTTTGGCCTTTCCAAGGACTTCTTCACAGGTGGATGAGTACATTTCCTTGATCTTACTCCACTCTTGCTCGATATCAAGCTCCGGCTCCTCTTCATCCCCTGGTTCATTGTACAGAGCATCATATCTGTTCGTCAGTGCAATGACAAACTCCTTCCTTACAGTTTGGTCTTTAAACCTGTATGTGCAGTATTTCCTCCTTGAGGAACTCGGCTTCTTTAAGGCTAACAGTTTCATCTTGATCACAGCCACAACAAGGTGGTGATCTGATCCTGCATCAGCACTCCGCATCACCCTGGTGTCCTGCAGTGAACTCCTCCATGTTTTGTTGATGGCCACATGGTCAATCTGGTTCTCAGTGATCCCGTCAGGGGATCGCCAAGTAAGCTTATGGGATTTCTTGTGCGGGAAGAGCGTTCCTCCAATAACAAGCCCGTTTGACACACAAAAGTCACAAAACATTTCACCGTTCTCATTGATGACTCCGTCACCGTGAGTCCCCATGGACGCCTCCCAGTTCCTGTTGTCTGAGCCCACCTTCGCGTTCAGATCACCGATGACCATGGTGAGATCTCTTGCCTTCCTCTTGTTGTAGGCGGACTGAAGCTGGTGGTAAAAGTCCTCCTTCACTCCCTCTTCAGCATCGTTCGTTGGTGCATAGACTTGGATGATTGTAGTGTTCTGACACTTAGACTCAAACCTAGCAAAGATAATCCGCTCAGAGATTGGCTCCCACTCTTTCAAACTCTTTCCAGCCTCCTTTGACAGGATCAATGCAACACCTTTCTCGTGTGGTGCATCATCGCCTGCCAGACCTGAGTAAAGCACTGTCTCTCCAGTTGTCAAATGGACCTTCCCGGCCCTGTCCATCTTGTTTCGCTAACTCCCAGGATAGCGAGCCTCAACCTCTTCATTTCCTTGGCAACTTGGTGTACTTTGCCCGCTTGATACATAGTTCGTACGTTCCACGCCCCGATTCGGGTACGGTACTTGGGGGACAATAGCTTCGGCCTAGAGGGCGTCATAGTTTGCCCCCCTGTGTTGGTGTTTGGGTGGGTTAAAGTTACTCCCCCTTCCAGTCCTGGGGGACCGTCCGGGGCAGGTCTAGCTGTAGTGTTAGTTTCTGTAACCGTCTTCATCCACTCGACGGGTGGTTAGCCCGGGGAGCTTCGCGTGCGCCTATTAGCCTCAGGAATCGCTGGAGTGTCTCCACCCAGCTTTCGACCTGAGTTCACCCCTACACCACGATGAGGCACCTCCGAGGAGATGGGGACTGTGAGATCCTGGGCGCTCCGACTTCCGTTTAGCGATTGCCGGGTTAAAATTTGAAACTCGCCCCAGTTCCCTGCTGAATTTCGGAACGGCCAATTGAAATAGTACTGAATGGTAAACTTTATTTAACCAGGTATGTGCTAGTATCTCCGAGGAAAAAAGATAAAATAATAGAAAATAAAGGGATGCAAGAATAGCAGAAAGGAGGGCTTGGAAGAATTCATAGGTGAAATACGAAAAAAAGTACTTTCAAGGAACGGCAGCCAGTTGAGAGAAACAATACGTGATAAGTGCTTATCAACAGTTTGTTCAATTGTAGGCTGCGTGCTTTCTCGAACCCAGAGCTACACGTCCATGCAATGTTTAAACCAACCTCGTGACCAATAGTTGTTGAGGCTCCTGGGACGAGACCGGGAAAACAGGTGCCAGACAGTGAAAATTAGCGGTACAAATCACAACGAGGAAAGAAAGAGCCAGGTTTTTTATCTGGCCAGCTGTCAATTTGGGAGTCCGGTTGTTTATCTTCTTCCCAACTGCGGCTGGATCACCAACCTCGTTCCCAGGGTCTCTCTTGGCAGGAAGAGAAGAGAGATCCTGGGAACGAGGTTGCTGGATTACTTGTCTGTAGCAATTCTCCCCTTGCATACGGCTGGCGCGCGGGAAATTTGAATTGACCAATCAGCATTCAGCGGGTGGGAAAAATTTTAGTGTCCTGACGTCAAGTTAACAAGTCAGGAAAGGCACTGAAATCAAGCCTCTTTTCTCACTGGAAATGGCATTAAATATGCACAAAAAGGGACTTGCAATTTCAAAAACCATATCCGATTGTAAAAAGTGAAAAATATGAAAACTTTTGTGCCTCCAAACTGTTAATTTGGCGCCAAAAATGGACCGCCGGCGTTCGGCATGGCACCTCGCTCGTAGTTCGTCGAGTGTCGTCAGGTAGGCCAATAGTTGTGTTATTTTGAACAAAATATGCTTTTCCTCGTCAAATTAAACCCGGAATTCTCAAGTTAACTACTAGTAGAGGCCACAGCAAGTTACTCACTGTCTTTAGTTTTGTTAATTGCGAAGAGAAAGGCTATTATCGTGTCGTTTCGGTAGGACAGCTAACTTTTGACTGCCGCTCGTACTGCGGGCGCAGCTGCCGTATGCAAGGCCGTTACTGTCACAATCCGCTTTTTATGCAAATGACTACGTTGGCCGTGACAGCGCGGGGAAAATGGTGGAGTTGGTTTGCTCCCCAAAAATTACACCCTGTTAGTACTGAGGACCCCACAATCTTTGCCGATCTGAGGGGAGAGATAAGGAGACGGAGAATTGACGACATTGCACGAGACGCAGAGGAAGCTGCAGAAACAAAGAGACATCAAGAGAGTTTACGATACACAAAGACTGCTCAGCGGACGAAAGACTGTCCAGAGCAAACCTGTTAAGGACAAGAATGGGGTGGTCTTGACCAGGACAGAGGACGAGCTAAACCGATGGAAAGAACACTTCCAGGAAGTCCTGAACAGGCCGGCCCAGAGAACCCACCTGACCTGACAGAAGGGCCACTGCTAGACATTCGAAAAGGACAAATCACGACTGGGATCCAATTACCCTGTCACAGAAGTTGGAAGATTTAGGCTTTGCGGATGATATGGTTTGCGGAGTCAGAGATCACCCACGTGAGACAGAAGTTCGCGGCGCTGGTAGAACGGGCTGCCAGGGTCGGTCTCAAGATTAACCCATCCAAAAACCAAGGAGATGAGGATTCGGTCCCCAGCAAATACTGGTAACATCAATTGTGTAGGAGAGGTCCTGGAACAAGTATCGGCCTTCACATACCTCGGCAGCCGTATCACCACCACCGGCGGCACTGAGGAAGATGTGGAGGCCAGGTGCAGGAAGGCACAGGTTGCATTCTCCATTTTAAGACCCATATGGAGATCAAATTCCATCTCACTGTGGACAAAGATAAGGATCTTCAATTCCAACGTGAAGTCCGTCCTCCTATACGGATCTGAGACTTGGAGATTGACAAAGAAAATCATCACCCAGCTTCAGACCTGTACCAATCGCAGACTCCGGTATATCCTGGGAGTGTGGTGGCCCAAAAAGATTTCAAATGAGGAGCTGTGGCAGAGTACAATGCAAGAGAGAATTGAAGTCACCATTCGGAGAAGAAAATGGCGATGGATCGGCCACACTTTGAGGAAGCCTGCCACCAACATCACCCGCCTGTCCCTTGAGTGGAACCCTCAAGGGGTCAGGCGGAAGGGCAGACCGAAGAAGTCTTGGAGAAGGACAATCCAGCAGGAATACGAGGACTTGAGGATGTCGTGGGAGGAAGTGAAACGGACTGCAAAAAATCGGGTCCGATGGAAGGCTGTGGTGGAAGCCCTATGCTCCGGTCGGAGCGAAGAGGATTAAGTCAGTCAGTCAGTCAATCGATAAACTGGACACCACATGAAAAAATCATGTTGAGATTGGTCATTTGACCGAGTATGATGCTTTAGGGTGTACAGAGACCACGTTATGGACCTCGCAATATGGTTGAAAATCCATGCAAACGTCTCTAATTTTTGAGACAGCGTCCCCCCAAAACCATATAAACTCATAAAATGTTTTATCAGTTTTGTGACAACTGTAAAAATCCCGTCATATACACCTATTGCTTAATAAAAGAAGCTGAGAGGAAAAATCGTCATGTTTGCCCATTTTAAAGAGTATCGCGGAGATCATAATAAAATTTATTGCTTCGAAGCGAGCGTAGCGAGCGAGCGAGCAGCAACAATTATCAGGATTTAAGGTAATTCCCTTGAATTGTTCCACTGTCAAAACTTTTTTGAAACTTGGTGTAATGAACATTTCATGATATGAACATTGTAAAAATGCAATTAAAAAATTGGGGTCACCGGGCTTGTTTACGCGTCAGCAGGCTCTTAAATGGGGTATTTTTACTGGTTGAGCGTTAAAAGTTCAAATCACGTTCATATAGAATTAAATCTTGGTTACTTAAAAGACACAAAATTTTGATCTTGAGAGGAAAGCTTCAGTTATTAAGCAATAGGTGTATATGACGGGATTTTACAGTTGTCACAAAAACTGATAAAACATTTTATGAGTTTATATGGTTTTGGGGGGACGCTGTCTCAAAATTTAGAGACGTGTGCCTTAGGATTTTCAACATCTATTACTGCCGAGGTCCATAACGTGGTCTCTGATTACACCCCTAAAAGCATCAATACTCGGTCAAACATGACCAATCTCAACATGGAGTGTTCATAGTTGGTAGGTCACGTTTATCTCGATTGACTGGACTGACTGACTGAATCCTCTTCGCTCCGACCGGCAGCATAGGGCTTCCACCTACAGCCTTCCCATCGGACCCGATTTTTTTGCAGTCCGTTTTCAACTTCCTCCCACGACATCCTCAAGTCATCTCGTATTCCTGCTGGATTGTCCTTCTCAAGACTTCTTCGGTCTCTGCTCTTCCGCCTGAACTCTTGAGGGCTTCCACTCAAGGGAACAGGCGGGGTGATGTGGGGTGGCAGGCTTCCTCAAAGTGTGGCCGATCCATCGCACCATTTTTCTTCTCCGAATGATGACTTCAATTCTCTCTTGCATTGTACCTCTGCCACAGCCCCTCATTCGAAAGTCTTCTGGGCCACCACACTCCCAGGATATACCGGAGTCTACGAGTGGTAAAAGGTCCTGAAGCAGGGTGATGATCTTCTTTGTCAATCTCCAAGTCTCAGACTCCGTATAGGGAGGGACGGACTCTCACGCGTTGGAAATTGAAGATCCTATATCTTTGTCCCACAGGTGAGATGAAATTTGATCTCCATCTGGGTATTAAAATGGGAGAATTGCAACCTGTGCCTTCCCTGTCACCTGGCCTCAACCCATTCTTCCTGTCAGTGCCGCCCGGTCGGTGGTGATAAGGCTTGCCGCAGGTATGTGAAGGCCGATACTTGTTCCGGGACCTCATCCTACACCAATTGGCGGTTACCAGTATTTGCTGGGGGACCGAATCCTCATCTCCTTGGTGTTGGATGTGTTAATCTTGAGACCGACCCTGGCAGCCCGTTCTAACCAGCGACCGCCGAACTTCTGGTCTAAACGTGGGTGATCTTCTGATCTCAGCAAAACCATATCATCCGCAAAGCCTAAATCCCTTTTCCCAACTTCTGTTGACAGGGTCTAAATTGGAATCCCGCAGTCGTGCTTTGTCCTTTCGAATGTCTAGCAGTGGCCCCTTACTGGAGGTCAGGTGGGTTCATCTGGGCCGGCCTGTTCAGAGCTATCCTGGAAGTGTTCTTGCCTCGGTTTAGCTCGTCCTCTGTCCTGGTCAAGACCACCCCATTCTTGTACACCTTAAAAGGTTTGCTCTGGACAGTCTTTCGTCCGCTTGAGCAGTCTTGTGGGATCGTAAAACCTCTCTTGATGTCTCTTTGTTATGCAGCTTCCTCTAAGGTCTCGCTGCAATTTCGTCAATTCTCCGCTCTATCTCTCCCCTCAGATCGGCAAAGATTGTGGGGTTCTCAGTACTAACAGGTTTAATTTTTTGGGGAGCAACCAACTCCACCATTTTTCCCCGCGCTGCCGGCCAACGTAGTATTTTGCATAAAAAGCGGATGTGACGTAACGGCCTTGCATACGGCAGCTGCGCCCGCAGTACGAGCGGCAGTCAAAAGTTAGCTGTCCTACCGAAACGACACGATAATAGCCTTTCTCTTCGCAATTAACAAAACTAAAGACAGTGAGTAACTTGCTGTGGCCTCTACTAGTAGTTAACTTGAGAATTCCGGGTTTAATTTGACGAGGAAAAGCATATTTTGTTCAAAATAACACAACTATTGGCCTACCTGACGACACTCGACGAACTACGAGCGAGGTACCATTCCGAACGCCGGCGGTCCATTTTTGGCGCCAAATTAACAGTTTGGAGGCACAAAAGTTTTCATATTTTTCACTTTTTACAATCGGATATGGTTTTTTGAAATTGCAAGTCCTTTTTGTGCATATTTAATGCCATTTCCAGTGAGAAAAGAGGCTTGATTTCAGTGCCTTTCCTGACTTGTTAACTTGACGTCAGGACTCTAAAATTTTTCCCACCCGCTGAATGCTGATTGGTCAATTCAAATTTCCCGCGCGCCAGCCGTATGCAAGGGGAGAATTGCTACAGACAAGTAATCCAGCAACCTCGTTCCCAGGATCTCTCTTCTCTTCCTGCCAAGAGAGACCCTGGGAACGAGGTTGGTGATCCAGCCGCAGTTGGGAAGAAGATAAACAACCGGACTCCCAAATTGACAGCTGGCCAGATAAAAACCTGGCTCTTTCTTTCCTCGTTGTGATTTGTACCGCTAATTTTCACTGTCTGGCACCTGTTTCCCGGTCTCGTCCCAGGAGCCTCAACAACTATTGGTCACGAGGTTGGTTAAAACATTGCATGGACGTGTAGCTCTGGGTTCGAGAAAGCACGCAGCCTACAATTGAACAAACTGTTGATAAGCACTTATCACGTATTGTTTCTCTCAACTGGCTGCCGTTCCTTGAAAGTACTTTTTTTCGTATTTCACCTATGAATTCTTCCAAGCCCTCCTTTCTGCTATTCTTGCATCCCTTTATTTTCTATTATTTTATCTTTTTTCCTCGGAGATACTAGCACATACCTGGTTAAATAAAGTTTACCATTCAGTACTATTTCAATTGGCCGTTCCGAAATTCAGCAGGGAACTGGGGCGAGTTTCAAATTTTAACCCGGCAATCGCTAAACGGAAGTCGGAGCGCCCAGGGATCTCACAGTCCCCATCTCCTTGGAGGTGCCTCATCGCGGTGTAGGGATGAACTCAGGTCGAAAGCTGGGTGGAGACACTCCAACGATTCCTGAGGCTAATAGGCGCACGCGAAGCTCCCCGCGCTAACCACCCGTCGAGTGGATGAAGACGGTTACAGAAACTAACACTACAGCTAGACCTGCCCCGGACGGTCCCCCAGGACTGGAAGGGGGAGTAACTTTAACCCACCCAAACACCAACACAGGGGGGCACACTATCACGCCCTTAAGGCCGAAGCTATTGTCCCCCAAGTACCGTACCCGAATCGGGGCGTGGAGTGTTCGAACTATGTATCAAGCGGGCAAAGTACACCAAGTTGCCAAGGAAATGAAGAGGTTGAGGCTCGCTATCCTGGGGGTTAGCGAAACAAGATGGACAGTGGCCGGGAAGGTCCATTTGACAACTGGAGAGACATTGCTTTACTCAGGTCTGGCAGGCGATGATGCACCACACGAGAAGGGTGTGGCATTGATCCTGTCAAAGGAGGCTGGAAAGAGTTTGAAAGAGTGGGAGCCAATCTCTGAGCGGATTATCTTTGCTAGGTTTGAGTCGAAGTGTCAGAACACTACAATCATCCAAGTCTATGCACCAACGAACGATGCTGAAGAGGGAGTGAAGGAGGACTTTTACCACCAGCTTCAGTCCGCCTACAATAAGAGGAAGGCAAGAGATCTCACCATGGTCATCAGTGATCTGAACGCGAAGGTGGGCTCAGACAACAGGAACTGGGAGGCGTCCATGGGGACTCATGGTGACGGAGTCATCAATGAAAACGGTGAAATGTTTTGTGACTTTTGCGTGTCAAATGGGCTTGTTATCGGAGGAACGCTCTTCCCGCACAAGCAATCCCATAAGCTTACTTGGCGATCCCCTGACAGGATCACTGAGAACCAGATCGACCATGTGGCCATCAACAAAACATGGAGGAGTTCACTGCAGGACACCAGGGTGATGCGGAGTGCTGATGCAGAATCAGATCACCACCTTGTTGTGGCTGTGATCAAGATGAAACTGTTAGCCTTAAAGAAGCCGAGTTCCTCAAGGAAGAAATACTGCACATACAGGTTTAAAGACTGACGAACAGATATGATGCTCTGTACAATGAACCAGGGGGTGAAGAGGAGCCGGAGCTTGATATCGAGCAAGAGTGGAGTAAGATCAAGGAAATGTACTCATCCACCTGTGAAGAAGTCCTTGGAAAGGCCAAAAGAGAACGGAAGGCATGGATGAGTGAGAACACCTGGAGACTTGTCGAGGAGAGACGCGTGTTGAAAGCAAAGCTGGAAGCCGCCAAGACAAGACAGCAGAAGTTGACCGCAGTAGAGAGGTACAACGAGAAGAATCATGAGGTGAAGAGAAGCTGCAGGAGAGATAAGAGACGGAGAATTGACGAAATTGCACGAGACGTAGAGGAAGCTGCAGAACAAAGAGACATCAAGAGAGTTTACGATACCACAAGACTGCTCAGCGGACGAAAGACTGTCCAGAGCAAACCTGTTAAGGACAAGAATGGGGTGGTCTTGACCAGGACAGAGGACGAGCTAAACCGATGGAAAGAACACTTCCAGGAAGTCCTGAACAGGCCGGTCCCAGAGAACCCACCTGACCTAACAGAAGGGCCACTGCTAGACATTCGAAAAGGACAAATCACGACTGGGATCCAATTTACCCTGTCACAGAAGTTGGAAGATTTAGGCTTTGCGGATGATATGGTTTTGCTGAGTCAGAAGATCACCCACGTGAGACAGAAGTTCGCGGCGCTGGTAGAACGGGCTGCCAGGGTCGGTCTCAAGATTAACACATCCAAAACCAAGGAGATGAGGATTCGGTCCCCAGCAAATACTGGTAACATCAATTGTGTAGGAGAGGTCCTGGAACAAGTATCGGCCTTCACATACCTCGGCAGCCTTATCACCACCACCGGCGGCACTGAGGAAGATGTTGAGGCCAGGTGCAGGAAGGCACAGGTTGCATTCTCCATTTTAATACCCATATGGAGATCAAATTTCATCTCACTGTGGACAAAGATAAGGATCTTCAATTCCAACGTGAAGTCCGTCCTCCTATACGGATCTGAGACTTGGAGATTGACAAAGAAGATCATCACCCTGCTTCAGACCTTTACCAATCGTAGACTCCGGTATATCCTGGGAGTGTGGTGGCCCAAAAAGATTTCGAATGAGGGGCTGTGGCAGAGTACAATGCAAGAGAGAATTGAAGTCATCATTCGGAGAAGAAAATGGCGATGGATCGGCCACACTTTGAGGAAGCCTGCCACCAACATCACCCGCCTGTCCCTTGAGTGGAGCCCTCAAGGGGTCAGGCGGAAGAGCAGACCGAAGAAGTCTTGGAGAAGGACAATCCAGCAGGAATACGAGGACTTGAGGATGTCGTGGGAGGAAGTGAAACGGACTGCAAAAAATCGGGTCCGATGGAAGGCTGTGGTGGAAGCCCTATGCTCCGGTCGGAGCGAAGAGGATTAAGTCAGTCAGTCAGTCAATCGATAAACTGACACCACATGAAAAATCATGTTGAGATTGGTCATTTGACCGAGTATGATGCTTTTAGGGTGTACAGAGACCACGTTATGGACCTCGCAATATGGTTGAAAATCCATGCAAACGTCTCTAATTTTGAGACAGCGTCCCCCCAAAACCATATAAACTCATAAAATGTTTTATCAGTTTTGTGACAACTGTAAAATCCCGTCATATACACCTATTGCTTAATAAAAGAAGCTGAGAGGAAAATCGTCATGTTTGCCCATTTTAAAGAGTATCGCGGAGATCATAATAAAATTTATTGCTTCGAAGCGAGCGTAGCGAGCGAGCGAGCAGCAACAATTATCAGGATTTAAGGTAATTCCCTTGAAATTGTTCCACTGTCAAACTTTTTTTGAAACTTGGTGTAATGAACATTCATGATATGAACATTGTAAAAATGCAATTAAAAAATTGGGGTCACCGTGCTTGTTTACGCGTCAGCAGGCTCTTAAATGGGGTATTTTTACTGGTTGAGCGTTAAAAGTTCAAATCACGTTCATATAGAATTAAATCTTGGTTACTTAAAAGACACAAAATTTTATCTTGAGAGTAAAGCTTCATTTATTAACATAAGCAGTATTGCTTCATTTAAGCCGCTTTTGAATGACTGGTTGCGGGGATATTGCACTTTTTCGGACAGTTCCGTGGCTAACTTGAAGTCCTCGCCTTGGCCAAAATACACTCAGTTGGGAACTATTTTTTTAAAAAAATCATGTTCTACTATCAAACTTTTTTTCCTCTTCAAATATGTTCTTCATTAGACTATTCTTAGCAAATACCTGAAATAAAAGTCGGGGGTCACCGTGCTCGTTTAAAAGAAAATGAGAATTTATTCCGTTATCGAGCTTAGTTTGAGGGAAATCTCTTACGTTTTGCACTTGAACGCGCTCATGTGCGCGCGCTGATGACGCGAAAATGGTGCGCAGTAGAGATACGCAATGCAATAGTAAGGAATTACCTTAAAAAGAATATGTAAAAAGGAGTACGAATTTTCGAATTCATCACTTTTTATCAGAATGCATTGCATTTAACCAGAGTGCACTGCGCCACTTTTTACCAGAGTGCACTGCGCCACGAACAACACGATGTCATACCGTTTTTTTGCCGTGGATTCCATTGGGAAATTTTGCTCTGATTTAGCTATATTCCGATGTGAAGGAGATCGTGACTGACTTTCTTTCTTGCTTTGCTTTTTTCAAAATGCAGTTCGTGAAAGTTGTAAATCTTGACTATTAATTGTGACATCTTATTTTAAACTTGGTCGAATTCTTACTTCAGTTACAGAAATCGTCGTTAGAAAAACTCCTAGAATAATTAAAACAACCGGAAACTTTAGGACACACGATCTATTCCTTTTCATCCAAACATGAATTTTAACTTGAGTTTTAGCATTTTCACATTTCGGTGATGGACGCGTCTTCGATCGACACTGTCGACACTCTAGAGACATTTAAAGCGTACATAATTTATAAGTGAGATTTCTGCTCCTGCAGTTTCCACGTCTTTCGATCTTCATCTTTTCGATTTTCTGGTAAAGGGGAGGTAGATGTGTATCGTATGTGTATGTGCTTTATTGTCTCGATCCCTTGTCACACCTCGCCATCGATGCGTCATGATGCATGAAATTGATCCGTACAAGGACAGATTTTGAGTTATACACCACAATTTGACACTACGTTAAAAAATAAAGGTTATAATGTAAGACTTAAAACGCGCAGATAGATTAATGACTACGTAAAATTTGTCATTATCAACAGAATGTGCCGCAGCATTATTATCTTTTAGATACCCTAGTTATTGAAGAGTTCATATGATTTTGAGGGACGCTGTCTCAAAATTAGAGACGTTTGTATGGATTTTGAACCATATTTCAAGGTTCATAACTTGGTCTCTGTCCACCCTAAAAGCATCATACTTGATCTAATGGCCAACCTCAGCATGATATTTCATGTGGTGGTGTCAGTTTATCGATTGGTTAAAATTTGAAACTCGCCCCAGTTCCCTGCTGAATTTTCGGAACGGCCAATAGTCCACGCTCGATAATCAAAATTCTACCCTGACACCAAGGATTTCTGCCAAACTTCCATGATTGGTCTTGTTCTTCTTTGTATCAATTTCACAGCGCATATGCACAAGCAACAGAGGCAGTGAGAAGTTGATAATTAGCACCTTTTGAGGAGAAAATGTTCAGAACAAAAAGGGCTACTTTTTAACATCTCACTGCGTCAGCGTGTGGCTTTTGCCTTATGCACTAGTGAAAAGCAGCTTTATGGGAATTACTGGACAAAGGGATCTCAAAAAATTTCAGTTTTTGTGCAGAAAACAACGGAGTCATGGTAGCATTTGATGCATCGAACGTGGGCTTTTGTGTAAGGTTTGCTATGAACGAATTGCAATAGTTACAGAACTAGCCACATCGGACTTAGCAACCTCGTTCCAAAGGTCTCTCATCTTACCGCCCACTGGGGCGCCTCAGAGGGTGGTTAGATGAGAGACCCTGGGAACGAGGTTGCAGACTTAGCTGGTTTTCAGTCGGTTCCTCTAGCTGGTCGAATCGAAATTTGGTGATGCTGGTTTTTGTGGAGGAAGAAAAAGCGGAAAACCCAGAGAAAAAACCTCTCGACTCTCTCGAGCAAGGAGACAACCAACAACAAACTCAACCCTTGACATGTGTAAAGAACTCACTAATCTCTCTCTCATTAACACAAGTACAAGTAAGAGAATGACTAGTTATTTATTTTCTGGTAGCATATTTCTTCGTTGCTATTTCAACTGCAAGCCACCGCGAAGCAAAAAATGACAATTATCACATCACAAACAGCACAATACTGCAATGGTTCATTGAATATTGCTAAAATTATAAATTATATTTGTACACTTCTCCAAGGAACATTTTGGCACTGATTTAATTTATCATTATGGGACTGGGAAAAGGTTTTCCGAGGCTTGTCAAATATGCATTTACAACTTATACATTCTGTACAAAAGTTCAATTCAGCGTTCGTAGACGACTGAAAAAAATAAAATTATATCTCAATATAAGTTATGGGAATTTTAAAACGGGTCTGAAAGGTTACAATTACACAAACTTTGTACTGGCTTATATACATTAATATTAAAATAGTGCCTTAAAACAAACTTTGTCGGTATCACATTTTCAAGGTTTACAGTAAAATACACAGTTACGTATTAATATAATACATCTCTTAAAATATCTTAACCTTTAAACACGAAGAAACGTACGCATGTATTGTTCCAAATTGAATGTGAAAACAACGTTTCCTAAAAAGACACATCGACTTTTGCATCTTCCACAACAGCAAAAACGAAAGACAAAGTATGAAATAATTTTAAAAAAAGCGTCAACAAACTATCTCCGCGTTTTTTACAGCCCAAAGCTGAACTCTGCGGCACATATGTTCCTACGACAGTTTCAAAATTAATTCTTGACATTTTGTGAGCACAAGAGCATCTTAAAGGAGCACTGTCAAAGGAGTTTTGCTGTTTTCAGCTTCATTTGTTGCTGAAATCTTTACCTGGTACCTTTACTTGTTCCCAAAATGCTCAAATGGACTGACAGAAACATATCAAACGAATGGTGGCTCAGAGAGTAAACCATAATGAATTTCTGGCAATATTTTCAAGGAATGGCTCCGGAATTTGAAAAAAACTGGCTAGTTTTTTTCAAATTTCAATCCATCTCCATCCTTGCCAAGCTAAGTAATAGGCAGTAATAAATTGTTTCGGTGTAGTGATATAGTCCTAGGTAACAAAACTGCATATTAGCTAATATGACTAATAAATAAAGTTGTTAAAAAAAAAGTGCATATTTATTATTTTTGGGTTTCCATTGATGCAGGAACATATTTCGGCATTGTAAAATGACGCTTAAATACCGTGACAGTGCCCCTTTAAAAACCAACAGTTTCTTTAGAACGTAGCATCAATTAGACCACACTGATTACTCTCCACAATACTGTTAAACAACAGAACAATTGTAGAGTGATGGCATGCAGGGATGGTGTTATAAATGAACTGGTACCACACATGTAACCCGTTTCCTGAAAAAGCGGAAAACCCAGAGAAAAAACCTCTCGACTCTCTCGAGCAAGGAGACAACCAACAACAAACTCAACCCTTGACATGTGTAAAGAACTCACTAATCTCTCTCTCATTAAACACACGTACTTAATACCTATGACCCTAAAGGCGGGGTGGGGAATGGGGCGGTTTTTTAAACACGTTAATTACAGTTACATACTGAAATATCAATTCAAGTCGAGTGAGAGCGTGTCGTATGACTATACTAAGCTTGACAGGCATGTCAGCCCGACTTGTCTTAATTGGCCCATTTTCATCGTGTAACGTTCTTCTAAAAAAAAGTTTCTTTTTCCTGCCTTTGTAACAAATGGGTGTAATCTTCAATAGACTATTTCCGATTTAGCCTGTGCCTCAGTTTCCAAACGAGCCTTCGTCCAAAACGTTTCATATGAAAATAGTTTGATTTGCATGAAAATAAACCTGTAGTGGAAACACATTTCGCACGAAGACTCGTTCTGAGGTAGAGGCAAAAAGCAATTGGGAAATGGCCTATTGCCTCTGAGAGACGCCCGCATGAATCATGGTAGTTGTCCATCCTGGACTGGATGAATACCATGATTCCCTCTCGTAGAGGGAATTGGGATTAAGAGAAGAAAAAAAAAACAGTTCTCTTGTGTGCGACAAGGAGGCAGCAGCGTGGCAGAGTGGTCACCGCGTCGGACTTGCAATCCAGCGGTCTTGGTTTCGAGTACCGCTCTAACCACTACCCCCCCCCCCCCCCCCACCCCCACCACTACCTGGATTTGTTTCTTGGTAACCCCGTGTTCAAATCCTCGGCAAATCTTGTAAATAGCCAACTGGTTTGCCTCCGGCCAGTTTCAGTTGTTTGCTCGACCCCACTTGCACTTGTGCTATAAACACTGCCGAGGGTAATATTATTATTAAATTATTATCATTATTATCATTATTAAAAATAAAAGCCTATTTACAATTTATTTTGATTAAAGAAGGGACCATTTTTAAAGCACAGCAGAGCTATTTTCAAGCACAATTTTTTTAAAAGAAAAAAACAAATGTTATAATAATAACAATAATAATTATCATTATCATCATTATTATGACTATTATGATTATTATCATTATTATTATGACTATTATGATTATCGTTATCGTTATCGTAGTTATAATTATTATTATTTAGAGGAGCAACCAACGAGACTACATGAAGGGGTCTTGTGCTTTTCGTGAATTCCTTAACATCACTACCTTCTAGAGAGTATGTGGAAAATCCCAGTAAGGAACCTGGCTACCGAAAAAGACCTAAGAGATGCTTCGTATCAACACATCTTGTAAGTATACAATGTTTTTTGCCTTTAAGTTTAACAAGTGCCGCACTATATTAGCTCGAGGCTAGTGTTTTTTTATAGTGAAAAATTGAAAAATGATGCGTGACACTATAATAACAGTAAAAAGTTAATGAAAAACTCTTAAAAGTGTCAATGAACATTAAAAAAAGTAGTGTTTAGTGTTTTTTATGTCGGGCAACGAGTCTCTGTTCTTTACGTGCCCCAAATTACGGAAGTACTGGAGAGATGATGACACTTTCGGGCACTAGTGCGAATGATGTCGGGCTAGAACATCTTAATTACACCGAACTTGGTTTTCTCAGTCTGCACTCCGAGGCCCCGTCCACAACCATGTTCACACTACACCGAAAGAATTTGAAAACAGAGCTTCATTTCTACGGGGAGGACTACTGTCCACACTGATCCGTCACGGAAACGGAGCTTTACTTAGACGCTCTTCAAACCCGCCGACTTTGCTTTCCGCAAAGTAATTTTTAGGACCAAAATTTAGCTTTAAAGCTTTTGATTTTTTTTTTACTTTCTTACTTTTCTTTCCTCTTTTTCAGGAAACGGGTTACATGTGTGGTACCAGTTCATTTATAACACCATCCCTGCATGCCATAACACTACAATTGTTCTTTTGTTTAACAGTATTGTGGAGAGTAATCAGTGTGGTCTAATTGATGCTACGTTCTAAAGAAACTGTTGGTTTTTAAAGGGGCACTGTCACGGTATTTAAGCGTCATTTTACAATGCCGAAATATGTTCCTGCATCAATGTAAACCCCAAAATAATAAATATGCAGTTTTGTTACCTAGGACTTTATCACTACACCGAAACCATTTATTTATTACTGCCTATTACTTAGCTTGGCAAGGATGGAAATGGATTGAAATTTGAAAAAAACTAGCCAGTTTTTTTCAAATTCTGGAGCCATTCCTTGAAAATATTGCCAGAAATTCATTATGGTTTACTCTCTGAGCCACCATTCGTTTGATATGTTTCTGTCAGTCCATTTGAGCATTTTGGGAACAAGTAAAGGTACCAGGTAAAGATTTCCGCAACAAATGAAGCTGAAAACAGCAAAACTCCTGTGACAGTGCTCCTTTTAGATGCTCTTGTGCTCACAAGATGTTAAGACATAGTTTGTTGACGCTTTTTTTAAAATTATTTCATACTTTCGTTTATGCTGTTGTGGAAGATGCAAAAGTCGATGTGTCTTTTTAGGAAACGTTGTTTTCACATTCAATTTGGAACAATACATGCGTACGTTTCTTCGTGTTTAAAGGTTAAGATATTTTAAGAGATGTATTATATTAATACGTAACTGTGTATTTTACTGTAAACCTTGAAAATGTGATACCGACAAAGTTTGTTTTAAGGCACTATTTTAATATTAATGTACATAAGCCAGTACAAAGTTTGTGTAATTGTAACCTTTCAGACCCGTTTTAAAATTCCCATAACTTATATTGAGATATAATTTTATTTTTTCAGCCGTCTACGAACGCTGAATTGAACTTTTGTACAGAATGTATAAGTTGTAAATGCATATTTGACAAGTCTCGGAAAACCTTTTCCCAGTCCCATAATGATAAATTAAATCAGTGCCAAAATGTTCCTTGGAGAAGTGTACAAATATAATTTATAATTTTAGCAATATTCAATGAACCATTGCAGTATTGTGCTGTTTGTGAAGTGATAATTGTCATTTTTTGCTTCGCGGTGGCTTGCAGTTGAAATAGCAACGAAGAAATATGCTACCAGAAAATAAATAACTAGTCATTCTCTTACTTGTAATTGTGTTAATGAGAGAGAGATTAGTGAGTTCTTTACACATGTCAAGGGTTGAGTTTGTTGTTGGTTGTCGCCTTGCTCGAGAGAATCGAGAGGTTTTTTTCTCTGGGTTTTCCGCTTTTTCCTTCCTCCACAAAAACCAACATCACCAAATTTCGATTCGACTAGCTAGAGGAACCGAATCAAAACCAGCTAAGTCTGCAACCTCGTTCCCAGAATCTCTCATCTAACCGCCCTCTGAGGCGCCCCAGGGGGCGGTAAGATGAGAGACCCTGGGAACGAGGTTGCTAAGTCTGATGTGGCTTGTTCTGTAACTATTGCAATTCGTGCATAGCAAACATTACACAAAAGCCCACGTTCGATGCTTCAAAATGCTACCATGACTCCGTTTTTAAGATCCCTTTGTCCAGTAATTCCCATAAAGCTGCTTTTCACTAGTGCATAAGGCATAAGCCACACGCTGACGCAGTGAGATGTTAAAAAGTAGCCCTTTTTGTTCTGAACATTTTCTCCTCAAAAGGTGCTAATTATCAACTTCTCACTGCATCTGTTGCTTGTGCATATGCACTGTGAAATCGATACAAAGAACAACAAGACCAAACATGGAAGTTTGGCAGAAATCCTTGTCTCTAATTTTGAGACAGCGTCCCTCATAACTAGGGTATCTAAAAGATGATAATGCTGCGGCACATTCTGTTTATAATGACAAATTTTACGTAGTCATTAATCTATCTGCGCTTTAATCTCTTAAAGTAGTGTCAAATTGTGGTGTGTAACTTAAAATCTGTCCTTGTATGCATCAATTCCATGCGTCATGACGCATCGATGGCGAGGTGTGACAAGGGATCGAGACAATAAAGTACACACATACGATACACATCTACCTCCCCTTTACCAGAAAATCGAAAAGATGAAGATCGAAAGATGTGGAAACTGTAGGAGCAGAAATCTCACTTATAAATTCTGGAACTCAGCCGACGCCTCATCCTCATCATTACGTCGCTTGCGCTCGTTCTCGTCGCTCGAGAAATAACGTCGACTCCCTATAAGTCGCACTAGGCTTTTGTACATTATGCTAGCATTTTTTCGAGCACTTTAGGGAGGCAAAAGCATTGAGCATTATTTGAGCATTTTAGTGGTATTTTCCGGGAGAATATTTTTTTCCACAGAATATTGAAATAAAAATTACTTTTAAAGAGAAAATTAAGACTTGACTGCTTCTCATAAGTATCACTGAACAACAGATCAGTTAGAGAATTATCATCTGGTGTATTAAAACTTTTACATGTACATATGTTGTTGTTAACTTATACTAAGTTTACGTTTTTGTTAAGCACTCTGAACTGTCAATTGTGCTGAAACGTGGAAATTATGAAAATTCAAAAAACCTAATCTATGAGCATTAACCTAACATTTTAGAGACTTTTTTGAGGGGAACCGAGCATTTTAGTGGAAAAGAAAGTGGAGCATTTTAGTGGGGAAATAAAAGCATAATGTACAAAAGCCGAAGTTGCACTTCAAAATATGGACATCCATCAATCACATCCATAAACGACTTCGGTCATGATCGGGAAGAACTGAAAAATTACGAATTTTCCTGAGGCTGTTGGCTGTGAGACTAAGACATCTTTTCCTTTTAGCAAATTTAAACTGGCATCCTTCTGTGTTTCTCTAAATTTGTCAAAGTGAAATCGCTCTAACACACACTTTGAAGCAGAAAGAAACTCATTAGCACTGACATCTGCCATGTTGGATACATGAATTACAGAATGGACCAATCACAGGAAAGCCTGCTCGATTCGAACAGGCTTGGCTGTGATTGGTCACAAAATACAATGGGTAGACCAGTGATCCGGCCCCAGTGATCCAGCCGTGGTGTGGATTAAGGAACACGGGCTCACAAAACGGCTGAAAATCGAGCCTAGCTGTCACTAGTCTCTCTTCAACAGTTATGCTGTAATGCTTCTTTTGGGTGTATTCAAATTCATCATCACCAACACGGCAGAGTACTTTCACTCCTTATCAAGCACCGCAATACGTTTGCTATAATTTTTTTTTATTTACAACTCTACATCGTCTTGTACAGACCTACATAAGAATTCTCAAGGAACACCATACTGTCAAACAGTTTGAATCGAATCCAGAGTAATTTTTTTAATCTATCCTCGTTATTTTGTCTTCTCCTTACTCTTTTTCTTTTTCTTCTTCTTTTGCTTGTCTTTGCTGTCTTTGTCTCTTTTAGCGTGACACGAGGAACAGAACCAATCGACTTCACCAGGGTCATCTATTATGCCAACGCAGGTCCTACAGCAAATATTAATAAAATTCACTATCAATGGACGTACCCCCCTAACCCAAGAAATTAATAGATTGAAGGGGCATTGTCACGCTATTTGGCAACTTTATAAAAATCCAGAAGGTGTCTTCGCATCAATGGAATTTCAAAACTTATGATCTAGTTTTGTTATTAAAGAATATTGGAATGTACTGAAACTGTTTCCTGTCGCTAAGGCTGGCATGGATGGAAATGGATTGAAACTTAAAAAATTTGCCAAGTTTTGATGTTACGTGTTCCAAAAGTCCTCAAGAAATTTATTATGGCTAGCCCTCTCTGATAAAGTTCATTTGATATCTTCGTCGCAGCTTTACAGAAGCAGTTTGTTTATGATTAAAGCCTCAAAGTAATGATTTTAGCACAGCATTGATCTAAAACAGCAAAATCCTCAAGACACTGCTCCTTTAAGAGTGGGGATAAAAGGAACACTAACAACACGAGGTATTCCGCTACGTAGTTTTCTCAAATTCAGTTGTAATCCATCAAGTTTAAACAAAGGAATAATGACTGCCATGGTGTTTGGATGTGTGATCTTAAAGGGGCATTGTCACGCTATTTGACAACTTTATAAAAAGCTAGAAGGTGCCTTCGCATCAATTGAATTCCAAAACTAATGATCTAGTTTTGTTATTGAAGACTATTTGAAGGTACTGAAACTGTTTCCTGTCGCCTGTTGCTGCGGATGGCATGGATGGAAATGGATTGAAACTGGAAAAAATTGGCCATTTTGTTCAAGTTTTGATGCTACGTGTTCCAAAAATCCTTAAGAAATTTATTATGGTTGGCCCTCTCTGATAAAATTCATTTGATATCTTCCTCGTAGCTTTACAGAAGCATTTTGTTTATGACTTAAGCCTAAAAGTAATGATTTTAGCACAGAATTGAACAAAGACAACAAAATCCTCGTGACACTGCTCCTTTAACATTTGCGTTGATTTTTACGAATTTAATTCTCCGTTTTCTGCCTAGTTTTAGTTTCGAGGGAAAAGATTATCAAACACTCGAGACAGTAGTTAATCGCATTTCCAAACACCTCGATGCTCGTCAAACACACTCCGCTGCGCGTCGTATTTTCAACTCTCTTCTCGGTGTTTGGAAATGTGGTGAAACACGGTCTTTCGTGTTTGATACATCTAACTTATTCCTCGGACTCATCTCTAGTCTAAAATTTAGACACTTAGCTTCCTATGAAATGAAAAACAATTGCTGGTTATTTGAAAGGCTTTTCAAAATACGAGAGAATGGCGCTATCCTTTTTGAAATGTCTTGTTTCGTTCTAAAGATATAAATGTTTTTGTATTATGGAAATTAGGAAAGTGATGACGTAATAAACTGTGCAACTAAAATGGTAAAATACTGAATCAAGAATATCTCTTGAAATATTGGAGCAGTGTTCTCCAAACTTGGTGCTAGAAATGTACATCATGAAAGAAACAAAACGACACCTGTGGTGCTGTTGCCGTTACAACAGCTTTGCCGCTGGTCCTGTCTAAATTAGAATTGAAAGTCTCAGTTTTTGTCTTAACCAAGTATTATCCCAGCGATCTAATGAGGAGAGTTTGGACAATATTAGAACCATGTCTGTTGTGAGCTGGACCTCCTGTCCCACTTAAAACGGCTGCAAATCGGGATATTTAGATTTTGACAGAAAGAGACTGGAGCCAAGTGAGTTGCCTTGGCAGGGGCACCACAGGTTCTTTTTTTTCATATGTGATGTACATTTCTGGTGCCAAGTTTGAAGAACACTGCTCCAATATTTCAAGAGATATTCTTGATTCAGTATTTTACCATTTTAGTTGCACAGTTTAATACGTCATCACTTTCCTAATTTCCATAATACGAAAACATTAATATATTTAGAATGAAAAAAGATATTTCAAAAAGGATAGCGCCATTCCCCCGTATTTTGAAAAGTCTTTCAAATAACCAGCAATTATTTTTCATTTCATAGGTACTTTAAGCTATTTACAGAACTAATATTATACATGTACTAACTTAATTAAACTGCTATCATACTACACTTGCACTGTACTTACCACTTACACAATACTTACACTGCACTACTCTTGATACAGTACAATTACACTAACTGCATTACAGTTGGTCTATTTACAAGGCATAGCACTAAAACTTTACTTTTTAGCTTCCTTTACTAAAATTAAGACTACTTGAGAAGTACTCACCCGTGAAACCACTCATCACACCCATCACAACCAATCATAAAACTGCCATCATCAGGGTCACCACACACAGGACAGTAATAGACCTTACTATACCCCTGTGAAAACACACAAAATACAGTCAATGCACGACACTGTGGGAGGGGTAGACAGTAGTATACTTTACTATAACCCCGTGAAACACTTCGCAAACAGTTGGCCAACATTATTTAAACATAAAAATCACCAAGGAAATGAAGCTACATGTAGGATTCTCAGTTAAGGAGGCTCTAAAGGGGTTTTTGTTGCTGCAGTGTTTGTGAAACGATGGCAGATTACAAAGAAGGATATTTAATGGTGTGGGCAAACTATACATGTATGTCTCCTTGCAACTCTGTTGTTGGGCTATACTTTGAGGTACTTGTGACGTCATATCAGTTACCATGGCAATGCACAAGGTTCACAAAAACGTCCACTAAATTTCAGTTTTTGTAAAATTATCTGAAAAACTATCATTTTTATTTCTTTGTTGGAAAGTTCCCTAAATTCTTTAAGGTGGCCGAACACAGTTTTCGCGCGTGCTTTTGCTGATGCAATATTTAGCACGTGCACAAAGATTTCAAAAAACAAACATGCCGTCAGTGGAGCGATCATTTTATTTGCTCAACAATCGCACTATCTGTGTTAATTTTCTCTATAATTGATGGCTTTAGTCTTTTATTACAAAGATATGTTAGAAAAGGTAACGATGCAAAGAATCCAGCAATTTTCAGCTTTTGTTTGTTACCGATTTGGAAAGAACCCAGTTAAATGCAATGCATGCGCAGTTGCTCGAAAAATTGAGACCGATTGCTTTAGCAGAAACATGCAGATTTCTAACGATCCAGTCGATGGAATTTAAAGAAATTTGGTAGAAAAATAGATTAGAGACCACGTGAATGATCTATCAAAAAAAATCTGAATTTTGACATAGGGAATTTTTAGTAATACAGGAAATGATTAACGGCCAATTACGAAAATCGACTATGTCAAAATTTTATTAGAACCGTGTTGACAGAAGGGATTTAATGTCAATTCTTAGTGTGCAAAATATGAAAACAATCTAACGACTGGATTTTTTTAAAATAAACAAAAACCATTATTTAAGCCTTGTTTTTAACCAGCCCCATTGCCATGGCAACAGCACTCACCCTAGTCAAAATGCAAGAATAAATACTTCTGTAATTAACCTTGACTCTTGCAAAAAATGGGTGCCAAAGCATACACAGTTTAAAAGTTATGGTGAATTAGGTATAGGCACTTGAAAACTGTGTTCGGCCACCTTAACTTTTCAGACAGTGTGGAAAAAATTTATCTAGTAGAATTAAATATATTTAAAGAAAATGCAATTTATGGCTTACAGGAAATTCTACTAGATAATTTTCTGCAGGTTTTATTTCCGGTTAGCTCGATTTTACGCAAGATCTAACTTCTGGTGTGCTAATTTTGATGCATTCAGCTGATGCGTTTGTCTTAGTTATGGCGTGTGTAGATTGCGCGCGCACATGCAGCTAAAAACCGTTTTGAGCCTCCTTAAATCAAACTTGAATTATCTGAAGGAACTACAAAAGGATGGCAAAGATGGAGAAAGATATAAACCCTAAATAAGCTTCACATCATAATCATCATTTAGCCATAACCCATGGAGATATTGTGCCAGTATATAAGCTTCACAACAGGAACGAAAAATTGGGCCAATTGTTTTTAGAATCTTAGGGCATTACTGCTCAAGTGCCAATCACACTGCAGCTCCTTTGAGGTTGTGCTCATCCCATTCATATATCAACTTCTATTAAGTTCATCATCACTTAAAGCTTTAAACCATTTCTTTCAGTAACATCTGCAGTTCACTTACATGGACAAGGGTTGTTGAAAGTGTCTGTGCCACGACTGTTCTCTCTAGTGATTCACTTTTGATTGTTAGTTTGGGAACAGTAGCAGCAGCAGCATTAGCAACACCTGGCTCTTGTTTGATTGGAACCTTTGATGTTGTTGCCCCTAGATTGCTGACCATTTGACTGCTTGCCACAGTTGGGTTTAGTCTTTCTGTACCATCTGTTCCATGTTCTCTGAAGTGAAAAGTGAAAACTTATGTCATACATGTTTAGATATTCTTGCATTTTGATTGCTTCTTACTTATAATCTGTTGGAGGACACATACTTAAATGACATCATTGACACTTTTTTGGTTTCTTTATGAAACAAGTGGATTCCAGGTTGCTATAGTTATCTGTTGAGTAATAGACTAAAGATGTGTCACTTTTTTTCTTAGCACAATGTCATTAGTGATCTATTACTGAACAAAGCACAACAACAAGAAATCTATATGTTATTTATAAGTTATAACTAACACAATTGGACGGCTTTTCAAAGCAAGTATAAACTAATTCAGAAGTAGCAACTAAAATCAAATCGGTTCAATTTGCATTACTGTAAATTCTCAGCAGAGGTAAATTCCGGTTCTCTTATTTCGAGTAAATGAAGGCATAACCAAGCACTTACATTTGTGAAGTTTCTGTCTTGTTCATCTCCTTGTTTGTGAGCAATGCTGGTTGGGAAGAGCTCTCTAATTTCACTGTGATACGAGGAATAGGAGGTGTTGAAAATGGCAATGCCTGCCCTGGTTCTGTATGATCTGTCTTCAACTGTAACGTAACAATACAACAATTCACTCTCATCAACACAGTAATCTAGTTCAGTGCCCTCTTTCAGGTATTTATCCCCCTACATGTTCCCAAAAGGTACATCAGGGACCCTCCGCTGCCTGTTTAGTTCAGTTGGTAGAGCACCAGACTGCTGTGCAGGAGGTCAAGGGTTTAAGCCCCAAACCAGACAAACACTCTAAACAGAAAAATTGTGCCACAACAGCGATAAAGCAGCTGCCTTACAACTAGCCTGAATTTCAGCCGTCTCCTCCTCTCACTAAGTCTTGGGAGAGAGATGTCTGAAAGCACTGAGCGATAATGCTGTCCGGTGACGTCAAGAGTCAAATGTGGTAATTTATGAAATTTCATACGCGACCTTCACCGCAAAAGCGTCTAGACAAAACCAAGTTTTGGTGGACATCAATCATCTCCGCCTCCTTACCGACCATATGCAAAATCTACCAAAAAACTCTTTCAAACTTTACAGCAGTCCACTCGTAAAAATTATCATTTTACTTTCAGTATGCTCGGTTAGCTCACCAAATACACTGGAATTAAATATTCCTTGTTATTATATGGCAAAGTAAATCCGAGCACTCTGATTGGTTCTTTCTTCGTCAGGATTTCGCCATACGGACCGTTTCTATGGAAACGGTCATAAGCTGTGTATTTTTTGCTTTCGAACGCCGCCAAATTCAAAACAAGCATGGCGCGAGTGCCATATAATGAACTACTTACCAACCTAGCTAGCTCGAGCCGTACTGGGGAATATTGGCCCTCGGTCGTTTTTGTACGGACCAAGCGAAGCGAGGTCCGTACAAAAACGACCTCGGGCCAATATTCCCCAGTACGGCCCTCACGTTCGGTTAGTAAGAGGTTAAAATTTGTAACTGAAGACGGGCGGATTGGGTTTTTCAACGGACATTCGCAGGCATGACTGACTTCGAGAACAAGCAAATCTACACGGGAACTAAACTATTTCTAACGTATTTGTCTTCGGGCTATGGACTGAACAAAACGTCTAAGAAATCTTATAAGTTTGTAAGGTAATAAGTTTTATAGGTTTAAGTATACATCCAGTCCATAGCCTCAAGAAAAATATGTGCAGAAATAATTTTTTCGCTCATGCAGATTTGCTTGATTTTAGGGTCATTCATGCATGCGAATGGTCGTTGAAAAATCCTGACATCATTTATAGATTTCAAGGAGTGTTTAATGCCAATGTATTTAGTGAGCTAGCTAGCAGTCCATATCGAAAGTAAAATGATACTTTTTACGAGTGGACTGCTGCAAGGTTTCAGACTTTTTTTCAGGTAAATTTTGCATAAGACTATGCTTTCGTTTGGAAAATGGCTGTGCTGCTTTGAAAGTTCAATCTCCACGAGTGGAGCCATCTGATATATTAAACTTTCCATATCCCATAGGCAAGTTTACGAATACATCGCTTCCACTAAGAATTCTGGAAGTGCCTTTACTTGTTGCAGATGGAGGTTTTGAACCCCAAATGTCAAACATACACCAGAAACGGCTCAAGTCTTGTGGCGTTAGCTTGCGATTTCCTTCCGCTATCTTCAGTGAACGCGCAAAGTTTGGCAATAAAATTCAATTTAAATTATTCGTGTCGGGCGAATAAATTAACATGGTAACCAATCAGAACCACGACCAGGTTTCTGGGTAGTGACGTCAACAGACAGCATTATCGCCCAGTGCCTTCAGACATCTCTCTCCCAAGACTTAGCGAGAGGAGGAGACGGCTGAGATTCAGGCTACCTTACAACCCCAAAAGCAAAAATTCCAAAGAGATTAATTATTTTGAAGTAGTTTTTTTCCTAAATAAGCAACAAAAACATGCCAGTTCATTCAAGGAACTTATTTCGTGGAAAATGCCTGGTTACTAAGCTATGGACATTCCACAAATGCAGATTCTGCACACAATGATCTAAATGCTATAGGAAATTAATTTTAAACTGTGTAAATGACGAAATACTTGCCAAAAAATACCCTAAAATGATCAAGCAAATGTCAAAGTTGGTGAAAATGATTCTATTACAGAGTTCAAATTGAGGGTAAGACTTTGAAGTGTTTTTCATTTCACTGTGATTGTTAAACAAATTTGATAAGGCTTTATTATCAATTTTGTCAACTGTGAAAATTTGTCTGCATAATTGACACACATTCCCACGGAAAGTCACTGCATAATTTGTTATTCTTTCCACACCCTGTCAGCCAACAGATTTTGAGAAGGTTGTGAGGGATTCTTTCTTACATGTACCTGAGATGGGTACCATATGTAACTGTTTGAGTGTGACTTACTATGGACAGTGTGCTTGGCATGCAAGCAGACTGATCATTTTATACCTTTTGCACCGAGAAAGGGGAACCCTTCAATAGGAGAGCAGTTGTTTAAAGAGGCTTACCTTTTTGCTCTTATCCTTTTTCCTATCTCTGTCTTTATCCTTTTCCTTTCTTTTCTTTTTCTTCTTTTTGTGTTCTAATGCTGGGTCTGTTAAAAGATTTGCTGACACACTGCTGTCAACAGATGCCATTGCAAATTCTGCCATGGAAAATTTCAGTCCTTCACTGGTAGAAGGAGTGCTCCATTCTTTTGGTTCAACTTTCAATGAAGGTTCAAGAATTTCTTTTTCTTTTTTGACTTTTGGTTTCTTGGAAGGAACTGCTTTTCGCTTGGATTTCTGAGGCTGTGTTTTCTCTTGTTTATCTGGAGGCAACAACTCTGATACTGTGAACTGCTGGTCATCATTGACTTCCTTCTTAATGGGTTTTATGATTAATTTTGGCATGCTTTCTTTCACCTGAACGTTCTCTTTCGCAGCCGCAGGCACTGCCTTTGTCAACGGGGATTTTGCCACAGGTTTCTTAGTCTTGTTGCCTGAATTTTTCTCTTTTTTTGGAGTAGTTTTGATTTTCTTAGTGGGGGTTTTTGCCTTAGCTTCAGTTTCTTTGGCAGTTAATTCCTTTGTGTTTGTCACTGGCGATTTCATTGGTGATGGCGATTTTTCTTTTGCCAATTTTGGAGACACGGCCGTCGTCAAAGAAGATGACTTTTTCACAGGGCTTGGTGTCTTCTTGGGAGTCTGGACTTTTTTCTTTGGGCTTGCCTTAGCTTTTCCAGTTGGTTGTTTTCCAGGTTGTTTGTCAGCCTTAACTGCCTTTTTCTCTTCTGCCTTTGGTTTAGCTGTGGACTTACTAGAGGTTGCACTGTCTTTAGAGGAGGTGGCAATAACAGGAGGTACAGCTGAGGTCGGTGGAATCTCAAATGTTTTTGCTGTACTCCAAACATCAGGCGACGGAGTTGGCGATGGTGAAGACAAATTTCCTTGCAATGCATCTAGGATGTCCATTTCATTGCCTCTGTTCCCTTTTTGCATAAAAGGAAGGTCAACTCGCCTTTTCTTTATTTCACTTTCCAAGCCTGGAGGGGTATCATGGGGCCTTTTAACTGCCACATGCTGACTGGAAGTTTCCTCTCCAACTGTCTTTATTTCATTCCTCACAAACCCCTCTGCACTTCCTTGCTCTTCTCCTGTGTTAACTGTGTCTGCATCTTCTGCTGCTGTTTTTTCTTCATCTAAGAAAATGATGAACACTGACATTGCAAACAAATGCTGTCATGAGCAAACATTTGAGAACTTGATGCATGCTTAAAGCAAAGTTCATTGAAGGGTCTAATACAATTGTATTCAAATGACTTTATAGTGCGCAACTACTCTTGAAAACTATCAGTGTCCTACAGAAAACATGTGTGCATTCTTTTTCAACCCCTAAAGCCTAGTAAAGCTAGATTTCTCTACCTTGACAATTTTACCAGCAGTAGACTGTAAACCATGGTTTACAATAATATTGCTTAGCATAAAGGTTTCTTTCACCTTTTCACTTGTTTATGTTCATGTATGTTTACAAGTAGTAAGCTAGCACTACAGTCAATAACTAATTATCACAATATTATTATCACATTATTCATCATTGAGTCACTTCCAAGTTGTCTATTGTTACTGAGTCAAAAGGAGTCTTAAAAAGCAAACAAACTAAAAGTTAGGCCTTGAAACTCGTTCTGAGACAGAAGCTACATGTAAAGGTAACTTGGAGATGGCTGATAAATCTTTACAGTATTTGATTAGTAATAGAGTTTCAGAATGAGGGTAAGAAGAAGACTGCCTAGCAGTGGCAGCCATACAAAACCTTCATTTTGAAGAAGCTTAGAGACCAAGGGAGGCAAGTAGTCATAGTACTGCTCCAGTCTCTCCGCGATCTCTCCATTACGTGGATGATGGAGGACACAAGGTTTAGGCTTGGGATACCGTGGCAACTGGTGAATAAATGGAACTTGGTCTACCTGGCTCACAAAATCTTCCAACTCATGGAGGCAAACACCAATATCTTGGAAGGCTAAGTTCAGGTCGTCCAGATTAGGTTCCGTTCGACAGTCTGTTGGAGTGGAAACACAAGAATTTGTTAACAACTTAAAACAGAGCTCGGCCATCCCATTGGGCTGCCAAGTACAGCCCCATACCCATTATTTTGACTTCACAGATGGATTTAAACATTCTGAATTGAGCCATTTTCCCTTGTTAACTTTGATGCAACACAAGACATCAAAAAGGGAAAGACAAATTATTGTGAGACTGTTTTCATCTCCAAGTTAAATCTCAAAAAGGAGGTGGCCTGGCCGGCCGAAGAGGGAAGCTGGTCACCTGAGGCGACCGGGCACTACTAGAGCACAGCCTTGAATTGATATATATTATAGCCAATGTTTTTAATTCTGCACGCTCAGACTCAATTTTGTTTTGTGACAAATTTGAAATTAACTTTTAATTGGTTTCCTCTGGGCCTCCAGTGTTCCAGCCAATCCAGCGTGCTCACTTATTTTTCACTAGCTAAAATTGGCTGGTTCTTACTTACTGGTGAAGCGCAAAAACCACTAGCCAAAATGGAATTTTTACTAGTCGGTGGCTAGTTGGCTACCATTAATCTCAAGCCTTGACAAAAAAAAGATATTCCAAAAATGAAAATGCCATTCAAATAAGCAACAATCATTTTTCATTTCATATACACTTTAAGTAGAGCGTATAACTACAATGATCAATCATATCTTCAGATCTTTCTGCAGTTCAAATATATGGTCTTTCATATATTCACTTGTATTCTCCACCATCTGCAAACTCACATTGTGACCAGCGCCCAGTTGGCTTGGTAGCTCAGTTCGTAGAGCACTGCCCCAGTATTGCAGAGTTCATGGGTTCAAATACCATTCAGGCCTGAATTTTTTTCAAATTTCATCTTCACCAGATCAAAAGAATATGTTTTCAGAAAGACAACATTCGCTTTATTACATGTAATGACAAGTCTTCAAAGGCTCTTCGCCATGCTTGCTTAAAGATGCGATGAACCAATCTTACCCAATTTATGCCTGTACTCATGCTAATCACATGGCTTGCGTTATTCATTGGTCAAAAGTATATTTTGCAGTAGCTGGAAGCACAGTTTATTAAAGTAATACTTGGGAAAAAAACCAGACAGGTAGAAAGTGTCAAGCATATGGAGCAATATGATATGAAATTTGCCTAAAAATCACACCATTTAAAACGACATGAATGTAAAGCTTTCGTTCAGTCGGCGTTTTCGTGGTCATAATTTGAATTCCAGAGTACGGTTTTTTTGCCCCGTTTTTCACCTACATATCTTTTTTTCCATCCGATAAAGCTTTTTTTGTTTTTAAATTTAAGAGGATATTATGTACACTATTATGTGATTAAAAATATCGGTCAACATGCTCCTTTAATTAAAAGAAAAGGAACCTTTATTCTATCGAGCTTAGCTCGAGAGAAATTTCTTTTGTTGTGTATGCACTCATCTGCATGCAGCAATAATGCAAAAGTCGTGTGCAGTAGGGATGCATAATGCAATAATGAGGAATCACCTTAATTAAAGAATGATAACTGATATTTCAAAAGTAACTGAAAATCCCAAGTGAAATAATGTGTTTTGGTGTTATTTCTTGTCCACAAGCTTCAGTCCATCAGTCACTGATGCCCTTGTTGTTTCTTGTGAAAAGAAAAAAAATTGGCAAAAGGCTTTTGGACACTGGTACACTCTGAAACTTTGGAGTACGAAATATTTTTAATCAATGTTTGGATCGTTTCAAAGTACACTGATTGCTGTAATATAAAACTGAAAGTGACATTATGTGTTTATGTTCTGTTATTTCAGTGAATCCTAGCATGCCTGTCAGTTGCTGGCGCCGCTCGTTGAAACTAATGCAGAAAAATACTTTTACTATTAAGTGGCAAGCCGGTTTAAGGAAACTGGTTGATTCTATCGGGACATCAAAATGCCAAAAACTAGAAGGTGACAGACTAAACTGTATTGCAGTACAGTCCAGTATGGTAAACGTTACACGGTAAATGTTTTGTTTTCATTACATGCACTTTCAATATTTTGTTCTCATTACATACATTTAATGAATTTTAGTTAAGCGACTGTGAGTAGTTTTACACACTTTTAATGAGACACAGTTTCGTGTATTGGCATGTAAGGCACGTTGACACTGCATGTAATGTGTGTGTAGTACATGTGCTTTACATGCGTGTAATGCTGCAATGCCCTTGACTGGCACTGAAGTTGCACAATTTAGTTTATGTCTAAGTGGCACAGCTCCACCTAAAAATTAATAGACTATCCTTAGACCATACCCTTGAAAATATTGTATAAGCTTAACTGCTGGTAAGCCACTGATGAAACTTCAGAGAAGAACAGGTTTAACGCTAAGTTGAGCTGTAGGGCATTTCAATTTGTGCCAATCAATATTTAAAAAACAAAAAACTCCTCCTGAAACTTTTTAACTTACAAAGCTGGCTGTATCCATGAGCTGACTTTGCTATCTCTTCAAGATATTTTTGTAAAACGTCTGTCAAGAGGTCGTGTGTTGATTTCTGCAAGGCGTCCCATCCCATTGACTGACATATCTGCGCTACTGCGGTTTGAAGGGCTCCGTGGTTGAAGCCGTCACACATCGCGAAGAAGGCAAAAAATGCTTGCTTTCGTTGATTCTGTGTAAACGTGTGCTGCTAATTACAATTAAGAGGGGCTTCTTAGAGATGAATTAAGAACAAAAACGACATTTTTTCACGCTAAAACTTGCACTAAACTCGTTAACAGGACGAACACTAGCGGCTTACAGTTATCAACTGCGCACAATCATTTTGCATTACCGCTTTCAACTAATGCCGTGGGCGCAAAATCTGCAAAGAACATTTTCCCGCGGGTACGGGTTTGTCCGCGGCGGAACCTTCGGAATTTTTTGACAGCAAGGAAGAAATGGATGAAATACAATTGCGAGATTATTACGCCGATGAGAACTTAATAGACCACTATGATGATCCTGATGAACTGTTGTTGTACGAAGAAATGGAACAAATGTCTAAGTATGGCCGTTTCTTCTATATGTTTAAGTCTTGTGTTGGGCCGACAACAACCCAAACTGTTGATCAGATCGGTCCGCTTCTGGCCATGTGTCTCATCCTGCGACTTGTGTCAATGCTTAAACTGCCAAGAGTCTTAATCCATTTTGTTTCCTTCGTTTGCGGACTGGCAGCTTTATTTTTGTTTACTAAAAAGAACTCCGTGTATCCTTTAACCATGAGCGCGCTGGGCTTTGCACTGCTATACGTGAGGAATGGAAGTAGAGGTATGGTGATGGCCATTACATCGGTCGCATTCATTATCATGTGGTGAGTATACAATTTAGCGGCTCTTCCGTTAAGGTAGAGTCTGCATTCGAGCTAATTGTGGCCCATCAGGCTGGAGCTTATCCCGGTTTCTATAGCATAAAGCGACTAGTAATATTTCTACTCCCCCCTGGATGGGATGCTAGTCCATCGCAGGGTTATTACCCCCCAGCATTAAGATGCACCTGGTGTCTTGGGCCAGGGCTCAAACCGAGTACCATTCACTCCGGAGTCAATTGCACTAATCATGAGGCCACCGCGCCCCCCACTGGGTACAACACAACCCTTACTGATAGGTGGGATGGGGAGAGAGTGGGAAAAATATGAGTTTTCTTACTCCTCGATACAAATACTAGTACACCATATATGTAGTCCAGCTCAGGCCCTCTTTCTCTGTCATGCAATGCTATGCTTCTGAGAGTGTAGTGCTGTGTGACAGAGAGACTATATCCAGAGCCGGACTATATACAGTCAAACCTCTATTAAGCGGTCAGGTATCGAAGTCCTGAAATTACTCTCAGTAAAAATTATACTGCAAAGACTGAGGGAACACACACAATTTGATACACTTTGGCCCAGTCCACAAGTGTCCAGATATTTTCAAATCGGGGACTTTTTGTTCCCAGATAAAACACTTTTAATTCCCCATTCAAACGTTCTCAGATTCACTGCGGATTTATTATTCTCTATTCTGTAGAGTAGATTAAAAAAATATCACGATTCACCAGATGCATGTAGACCGAAGCCATATGCAGAAAAAAGGAGTTGCAGATTCTAAAATATCCAGATGTGTGGACTGGGCCTGAATCAAATCATTATGGTACATGTATAAGGAGCTGGGTATCACTGTTACATTCCTGCTGTGGTAAGTTAGAAGATTTTGGGATATTCTCCAGGCGTCAAAGAAGGGCACGTCTATGATCTTGATGAACTTGCAAATGTGGTTTCAGATTTTGCGATTTCCACTACCTAATTATTAGCATTAAAGTTACTTATGAAAAGATAACAGACACAGAAAAGGCATAAAGAACAGTTAAGGAAACCCCATCACAACAGAGATAAAAATGGATGTTTATTTTTGCTAAAGGCTTTCTATTACTAATTTTATCTACAGTGAACTTTTCATTGTTGAAGCTGAAAACTGGCACCAAGTTCGAGGTATTTTCCAGTTTGATATTTTCTTGTTTAATTTGTGAGTTCTTTTTACAGACTTTTTGTTCAGTGTAATTGAGTACATCCTTAGAGACTCAGGGTTAGCTAGTTAGGTTGATGTAACATTTTGAGGCAAGAGTTTACCTCAATAGCGGGAGAACCTGCGGGCCCTTACTGTTACTGAAACAGTTCCAGTTCCATTCCACTTATTGGCCAAAAAAAAGATTGTGGGAGGTAATTTAAGTACTTCCGGTAATTGATTAATCTGATCTAGAGTTGATGATGTTTTCACACTAAATATATATATATATTTTTTAATTCTAAACAAAGAAAAATAGAAGAGGTTTCACACAATCATAGGAGTGCTCAATACAAATAGACACAGAGTGAGATATTTATTTTATTCTAAATATTCTCTCCACCTAACCTTTATCGGAGTGAACTGTGTTACAGAAAAGAAAAGTAGCCTGCGAAAACAGCCTTCCCTCTTCACTCCCAGCCCGAGTGGTGTTTTGCGAGAAGGACATCTTCTTTCTCATGAAATGCCACTTGGCCGGGAGCAAAGGAGGACGGCTGTTATCGGAGGCTAAGAAGAAGAATCAGATTGTTCATTCTAAAAATCTTCTGATCTCTTCATTAAATCCTTCTGTTGTATGGTTCTAAGTGACGATATCTGTAGTCCAGTGAAGATAAACTTATTCATTCTCATTAGTAACCTGCTCACATTATTTGCCATAAGGTTGTAGGGAGAAGTGAGCACTTTATTTGGTTGGTTTCCAGGTTCAATGATGGTACTGGTGATGAAGCTTATTTCCTTGGCTTTTGATCTGGATAAGGGCGTAATATCTCGGCCAAATATTCTGGAATACTTTGGTTATTCTGTGTCAGTGGGTTCTGTTATATTCGGACCCTTCATGACATACACAGACTACTGTCAGATTCTGGTGGGGAAGAGGATGGTAAGCAACTCAAGGTTCTTTTCTGCCAAGTTTATTGTAGAGTAAGGTTCTGTGTGTGTGGAAGGGGGAGAGGGGAGGGGGCGTGTGGGGTTAATGGTAAATAATGATTACTAGTGGTATTTTCTGTGTTGTCTTTCAGAGTTTCTTGTGGTTTCTTGGAGTGATCAGGAGTTGTTTTTTGTCATATTGTTGCTTGATCATATCAGCCTGTGTAGCACCATGGATATTTGAAGAGGACTCATTTAAGTGAGTTGTCTTGAGTAACAGATTAAAGTTCTTTTCTTAATCCTTGCAACCTACACTGTATCATTAAATAAAACTTTACTAAAAATAAAGATACATTACACCTTGATGGAGAAAACTACATATAAAATTATGTACTTGCTCCTGAAGTTTAAGACAGATTCCGTTCAAAGTTCGAGCAATGAGTACAAAATTACTCAGGGCTCGAGACTAACGGTAGCCAACTAGCCACAGACTAGTAAAAAATCCATTTTGGCTGGTGGTTTTTGTTCTTCACTGCCCATTTTGGCTAGAGAAAATGTGTGAGCACAGGAGGCCCATGCTAGTGGAAACCAATTCACAAAACGAAATTGAGTCTGACCGTGCAGAATTTTAAACATTGGATATAATAAATATCATATATAATTTATTAGCCTAAAAAAGAACTTTAAATTACTTAATTGCGAAAGAATGATTGACTTTGTTTTTTTTTCCCTCAGTAAAAAGCAAAGAACAGTAAACGAACTGCTTGCCGCTAATGATTAGTTATGCGTGAAATCATTTGGGGCTCTGACTAGGATCATGTTTCATGCGCGCAGCAACTGGAGATCACATACGCTTTGAAAAAATTAAAAATTCGCAATTTGAAAATTTGAATTATGCCTATATAATATTGATGCCTATGTTTGAAACTTGTAAATAAAGTTAAAATGGAACGAATTACTGTGTTTATGAGAAATGGCGAATCGGCATTTTGAAAGAAATGAATATTTCTCGACAGCAAGTTGCGAAGTTCTGCGAGAATTTTTCATGGAAGCGAAAACTTGGGTTTTCGATGTTGTGCCACGCCTATATGTATGACATCGATACCTATGTTTGCAACATATAGAGTTAAGGTGAAACAAATTGTGTTATTCGTGGCAATCCTGAATCAGTATTTTGAAAGAAAAGAATGTTGTTTTGACGGCGGCTTTGTGAGAATCAAGGGCACGAAAACTTTGTACTTGTCAGTTGTTCATTCAAAGCATACTACAAGCTACACAGGCTAGCATTTACTTTACTTGATGAGATGATGGATGTTAGAGTATCTGGCTAGTGAAAAATTTGTTTTGGCTAGTGAATAAAACGTATCACTAGCCACTGGGCTAGCAAGCTCAAAAGTTATTCTCGAGCCCTGATTACGGACTAAAAATCTACTCATAGCATGGTAACTTTTTGAATACATTTAACACATCTCACTGTAATCCATTTTCTCTAAGTGACCCTGCGATTAAGGACATTTGCGCCCACTGCTACTGCACATTTCTAGTGCACACGCTATTCATAAGGCATGCACATGCCATGTCATTTCAAGCGCATGCACTGAGTTCAAAACTCAACAAAATATAGAGCTGATGACCTTTGCATTAACTTGGTGTGCAAATATTTTTTTTGGATGCTTGGTGACTTCCTTTTCTGATCCTTTCCATTATACTAAAAAACAAAAAAGTCTGTATGTGGGAAGTTTTAATTATTCCTCATGTACTATTCACATAGGGTCGAATTGGTAAACATGGAAACAGGTGTGCGTGACTTTTACTAGAAGTTGCATTTTTTTAAGGCTAATTCTACCTGATTTAATGACATATGTAGCAAAGATCTATCAAATAGGCCTATGTATGCTGTGTCAAACACGCATAACTTAGATATGATTCTTTAACTTAAATATATGCCGATCGTAATGAATCCAGCCAGAATTGCCTTGACTGACTGGAAATCTTAGAAATGCGATGGTCTGTGATACGCCTTATCTCCAAAACAAGTTAGTGACCCACGTTTTTTTTTTACGTTTGTAATAATTATAATCTTATCATTTCCTACCTTCAGTCAAAGTTTTGAAAAAAAATCTGTGTGTGGGAAATTTTTGGGCACGAATGTCCTTAAATCCCCAAGCATTCTCGAGAAAGTTGAATGTCAAATCCTGTAAGAATGCTTAATGTGTGTGTCATTGTGTTTTCAACTAACAGGAAACATCTGTTTTAATTGAAATACAGATAACTTCAAGTTCAATTTTCTGTTGCGGGGTCAGCTTGAGAGCTGACCCTGCAACAGCATGGCAGCCAAAACTACTTTTATCTTACATCTTGTTAAATGTTTGATAGTTACGTTCAGATGTGCTATAAACGTTACCACATCATCTTTTCAACATTTTCTTTGAAGTTTAAGTGCAAAATTTGTTTCAGAAAGCAGTAACTCATAATTTTAAAAATCAAGTTTTGGTCATGTGACCAGCTACGGACTTGCTTATTTTAAGCAAATGGTGTGGGTTTGAAAAACCAAATCACTATTATTTTGCTTAAGAGATGACCCACTGATAGTGTTTCGAAGGCAAAATCACGTAACTTTCATTTTCAAAAAAAATGATGTCACATGACCTCTTAGTGCAAGTGGCCTATAGCCTACATTTGGAGCAAAAATAAGCTTGGATATTTGTCCTTGGACATTACCTGTTCTTCAAAACTCAAAGTTTTCCTTGAGCTATACACTCTTGGAAAACTGTTTGTTTTCATGCTCAATGGAGAAAATATGAAATATTTTTGCAACACACACAGTTTTGAAAATTGGGGAATATCACTCCATAAAAACTAAAATCTTAATTTAAGATTTTTCGACTTACCTCAGCACCAGAACAAAGGCTGACGTAAGCTGTCAGCTTTTGTTCAGTCACATGACACATTTAAACCAATCGTGTGCAAGCAAAAATGTTTGATGGATTATGTCAATAAATATGTGTTTTCTTCCTTTAGGTGGTTTATGGCATATCAAGCAGCAATGTCCTTTAGATTCAGTCATTATTTTGTCAGTTTCCTATCAGAATGTACCAGTTTATTAAGCGGAATTGGAACTGAAGTGAACCAAGAAGGAAAGCAAATAACAATCTGGTGAGAGATCCCAGTAATATCTGTTGATAACAAACATGGGAAAATATGAAAACCACAAGAAGATAATGCAAACTAGTTTATAATATCCAGGTTTCAGTAGCATGAAATAACTAGTAGTATTTCTACTCCTCTCTTGATAGGATGCTAATCCATAGTAGGGTTACCCCCAGCATGAGATTTGCTTGTATCCATTTATACACCTGGGTGGAGAGGCACCCTGAGAGTAAAATGTCTTGTGCATGAACACAACACATGGTCCCAGCCAGGACTCAAACCAGGACCACTCAATCAGGAGACGAGCGCAAATATTATTAATAACCATAAGGCCACTGCACCTTCCTATAATTATGACACTTTATAGTACTAGTTGTTTTTCACTAAATATCAGCTTCAAGGAATTTTTTTTCAGGATTATAAACAGATTGAAACACTATAATCAGCAATCTTGAAAGTAAAGATATAGCAAGTGCTTTACAGTGCCAAGTTGATTTTGGAGTTTAAAACGGTGGCGGAACTAACTAGTAAATATTTTAGAGAGCTACCAATTGAACTAAAAAAATTTGGCTGACCACATTAATTACAATAGTCATTTTCATTGATATCTTGCTGTTTGTGTTTTAGGAGGTCTGACATAGCACGGCCACAGCATATTGAGCTCCCTCGTTCATTGGTGGAGGTAGTCGTACATTGGAATATTCCAATGCATTTGTTTCTGAAAAATTGTAAGTGTTTCTTTAAAGCAAGTTAAGTATTTAGCTGAAAGTCATTTTAAGTTCCATGTTCAAAGAGCACCTCAATCCTGGGGAATTCTTGGCAAATCCTTGAGAACCATGAAGGGTCTGTACAATTAAAGGTCTTTAATAGATTGATCTCCCCAAAATCTTTAAGGATCATTGTAAACCAAATAAAACTTGTAGTATCATAATCAATGTAAAAAATCAAATTTGATCAATCAAAAACAGTATTATTGTTAAAAGATCTTGAACGAACTGTTAGTAACAGGTTTTTAATATTTCTCTTCATGTAAGTTTCCTTTCTTTAATGATTTTTGCTAGGAATGAAGGCAACAGTCATTGAGAATCATTCTGAATTAGATTAAATTTTTTTGTCAACTGTGAACCTCCTCTTTTACCTATTCCTAGATGTCTTTAGAAAGGCTCTACCTCTTGGAAGATTTATAGCTGTTCTCTTTACATTTGGGTTGAGCTCTTTGCTCCATGTAAGTATTAACTTTATTTACAAGATCTTGAGAATGAAATTCTTTTCATAGTGTGAGTATAATTAGATAATTATTTTGCTCTGATATCAAGGCATCTTATACCTGTCAGTTCCTCTAAGCGTCTCATACAATCAAATCACAACTTAAACATAGGATCTTACAGTATGTTTTAGTTCAATGGCTCACCCTAGACAGTCACTGTGGCTTTTGTAGCTATGGGTGACTTGCAGTACTGCTCTTGTAAAGTACAGTTAAGTGTACTCTTGAGTAGAGTCAAGGATAATTCACAATTCTTGCCCAAAAAACACAATTTCCAAAATTGAGTCGAACCCTCAACCTACAAAACACCTTAAGATCTGTGGGTCTACTGCAAAGCACACATCGAACCATATTGGGCCATATGTTGGTTATATCAAGAAACTGTATCTTGCCATCCCCTCCCCTGCAATCAGTTAACCTCCTGTTGACAAAATCAGCTTCCTTGTTGTTCAGTGTAAAGCAAAATAGAGTTATACCCTCATTTGATATTATGTTTAGTTGTTTTCCTTTTTTTCAGGGTATTAATTTCCAGCTAGCAGCAGTGTTGATTTCTATTGGAACATATGCTTACATTGAGCATGGTGAGTGATTACTAACATATACAGTGCATGAACCAGCCGCTGTAAAGTTAGAAAAAATGTTTGTGTCAATTCTTGCTCATAAAAGAGGCCTGATACATGTCTTGTCATCTCTGTTGAAAATTAAAATGCCAATAAGTGCAACTTTAACATGAAGCAACGCAACTAAAAGAGTAGCTATTCCGCCTTGGATGTCGTGTAATTCCTATTGCTGATTCCCCTTCTTTCCCTCCTTTTTAGTTCATTTTAACATGCCATTTTTTTGCTACATCTATGTTATCTTCCCTTTTGACTTGTAATTTTTTTTTGTCATTACGCTACTTTACTTAGTATACATAACAATTCTTACTTTACTTACAACACAGGCTACTTACACTACTAACAATACAATACTTATGTTACTTGCCAAACATACAGTTACAGTTACACTATATATTGACTTTGAGGAGGGAGGAGTACTTCTCAATTAATTATCTGATTAAAAAAAAATTTCGGATTAATATCAGTATCTTGGCAACTGCGCACCTACCCTTCCCCTAACTCAACATGTTATATTAAGTTAATACGTTAGTGTTACTGTTGGGTTAGGGGAGGGGTAGGTGCGCAGTTGCCCAGATACTGATTATTGATCCAAATTTTCAAGGTCATACTTAATGAGTAGCTTACTGATAAAATCCTGACTGGAGATGGTGAGGCTATTTAACTTGCAATTGACTTGTAATTTTAAATCCAGTGTTTCGCCAGAAGCTGGGGAGAATTTTCAATGCTTGTATATTAGCAAGAAAATGCAGGCCAGACTGTGGACATGTTTATGGTGAGGTAAGTCTGTTGTAAAATGGCACCGAATATGTACAGGACATGGTGTGATTCAGCAATTCAGTCGTATTGATTTGGACAATATTTTATCTATTTTTTCAGACTAACTTTTGGGTAATTGCTGCAAATCTTGGCTTTAGCTTCCTTGCAGTGTTTCACTTGGCATATTTAGGGATCATGTTTGGTAGTGACTCAGAAGAGCAGGAAAGGGTAAATTAAAATAAAATATGCTTTATAGGAAATGAAACCTTGCAGTGTGGACATTAAACGAAATATGAATTTCAAGGGTAAAATACAATAATTTGGGCTGGTGCACGATATACCAAGTGAATAGCAAGTCTCGAGTTACGTCACAAAGAACACAACAATGATTCCTATCCCTTATACACAATAACACAATAGACTTCACACAAAAGAACGAGACAATAGTGCATATATTGACTTGGTATGTCGAGCATCACCCATAATTTGTTCAAATTATAAAATAATGTTAATCAGAGGGAGAACATGATTGGTTTTACCTCAGTGTAAAAAACCTGTGAAAAGTCTCTTTGTTTCATAGCTAATATTTGTTTGGTGAGTGTTACAGGTTCTTAAACCGAAGGTGAGCCACATAATTATGCGCGATGACTGAAATTATGTGAATGGTGCAAAGCAAATGCGAAGCAATGCACACAGAGTAAAGTAGAGCAGATTAACTGTTTTCACGCATTGCAGGCCTATGTTACTAGGTAGTGAGGTAGTACAACTTGTAAGCTGAACTCCTGTAGAATCTAATTTCATTATATTTATAAAATTCATCTTTTCAGGGTTATGGCATGAAGCACACTCTAAGCAAATGGTCTCACTTGGATTTTGCCAGTCACTGGGTAGCATTAGCAACATTCCTTTTCAGTAGAATCATTGGTTGATCCATAAATCAAACACAGGAGACAGTGGAATCACAACAGCTGACTGATACCTGTTGTTTATTTTAAAAAGATAACATATTATACAGTTTGAAACATCATAAATGGCCATTACTGTATCACGAAGGGCTGATACTAAGGACAAAATAATGTTTGAAAAGGTATTCGATATGTATCGATCCTTAATTATTAATTAGGTTGTATTTATTTACAGTAAATTTATATTACAAATTAAATTGTTTCAAGTGACAGTGTAATGACAGTAATCTGTTGTTGTTGTTTTTACCAAGTACAATTGCACTCATATACATGTATTATTGCTAAGTAAACATGAACAGCAACTCTATATCACATTGGCTATTATTGTTTTGTATAATTTATACAAATTACTGTTAGTAAAATCTCTATTGAGACCTTAAACACTCTTAGAATTTTCCATTACTTCCTATGTTCCGACATAGCTGTTGTTACTGTCAAGAAGTTATCAAAACATACGATTTGTAAAAAAGTCCTGATCCTAGCCTTCACAAGATGTACCATAATCACAAAAGCAGTGATTCTCAAGACAATTAAATGTTCTAAAAGCTATTCAGTATGTACAGATCTTTAATTAGGTTCTTTTATTTACAATAATATGTTACAAATGAAATTGTTTTGTAAAACGATATGATGTAATCTGTTTTTGTTGTCTTTGTTATACAAAATAAAAATGCAATACAATTGCTAGCTTAGACAACAAATCCAGATTAGGTACTTTACATGTCTATCAGTGTATTGCTGCAAAATGGAGACAGATTTCCGGTTTTTGTCTTATTTGGTGTGTTATTATACAAATTACTGTAAAAACTCTATCAAGTTCCTAGCGTGGCTGTCAGAAAGGGCCATAATAAGCCATAACACCTGTTACCGCTGAGTAGGTTTGATGGACCCTTGATGTTACAGGTGAACTGGCCTGTAGTTGATACACTTCACCCATAAAGTAACAAGTTTGTTACCAGTGTGACGATCAAGGCCACAGGTGAATTAAAACTTAATCACAGCCCTGTCTTTGTTTTGTTGCAAATTCATGGTTCTGACTGATCCATTCATCAGTTATAATTTGAAAAATCACTAGAAGGTGAGCTTGGCAAGGGTGAAGCCCCTTGCAAACTACCAAATCGAAAGAAAAAGTGAGTTCAACTGACTGATCCATGAAACAAACAAATATTTTATATCACAAATGGCACAAAAACAAAGTTGAAATCATCTTCGAAGATTGACCAGCTCCCTGTGTTGTCTAACAGTTACCAGACCTGTGCAGCCAATCAGTTTGTGTTTTCCCAAGAGTCAGTTGATGGGTTATGTTAATCACTGATATATAACTACAGATCACAGTATCGTATTTGAAGAACAAATGTCTGACTGAGTCACTATTTTGTTTGCACAAAATGAAAAGAAATTCTGATAAAATCTTCAGATTTTTTTTCTGTTATAATACAATAACGTGATTTATGATTCGCAACACAAAAACACATTCCAGGCAGTGTGCACATTGGTCACAATCTGTTTAATTTGTGCCAGATACTCTATTAGATACTTCTGTTTTTATAGACCAAAAAATTTCTGTCTTAAAATGTCTGACCATAATTGGAATTTTGTTGAACTTTGGCAAATTTTTATGTTTGTTTGTTTGTTAAGCGACTGTTATTTGCAATCCAGTAATGTAGTTTTATTAAAGTTAGCCTACCAAGAGCTTAAGAAGGCAATAAAGAAATCATAAGGGTCTCAATGAAAGAATGAGGGCAGGGGAACCTCTTGGGGGAGGTGGGGAGGAGGGTGGACTCCCATATTCAAAGGGCAAGGGTGCTCATTGTACCTTTTAGGGGTTAAAAACCAGGGCTGTGTTGTTCAAAAGCCAGTTAATGTTAACCCAGGACTAGACCTTAACTGAAGCATTATTTTTTCATTTATTTTTTCATAAATGTTTTTCACCTCTAACGTTTGGTGTTGTTTGATATTACTAAATCTGAAAACTGAAGGGCAAACAATACAAATAGATTATCCAGCCAAAAAGTTACAAAACTGAAATTAAATTCTAGCTAACCCTGGGTTAGCTTAATCGGGCTTTGGCCCTGGTTTTGGTACCTCCTAGCTTGTTTAGCCTCAAAACTTCCACAACAGGAGCTTTAACTTACAGAACCTTCTAGGGTACTGGTCAGAAAAAAGTATGATAGGAAACAATGATTGTGTTGTTTTAGAATAATTGGTACCTCTTAGGAGTGAAAAACATTTCAAGCCATGCCCACAAAACAGGATCTTGGTACCTCTCTTCAAAATTTCTGACGAGCACCCCCCCCCCCCCCCCCCCCCCTCCCCGAGGGTGGAGCCTGCCCACTGGATTCAGCTTAGGTCTACATGTAGAAATAACAAGTGAATCGCTGTTGTGAGGAAAGGCATCAGGAGTGTTAATAGAGCAGCCTTGATGCCCGTCAAGTTCATGCGGAGTATTTGAATGCCCCTTCCTGTTGAGAGATCTCCCTTCATTTCATCCATGATTTGCTTGTTTTGGAAGAGATATCCATTTGTCGTCTGCTCACTGAACTTGAGATCTTGGACAACTTCAGGGAGACTAGTCATAATCTTGTGTAACTTAGCCAAGAAAAACAATGGTAGGCTATACAGCACCAGCATTTCCACGAAATCCCCCAAATTGGCACAAACGATCTTTGTGATTCCAGCTACATCAGTCTTGGATACGGTGTGCTTCTTGGGTGCGTCAGATTGCGTTGTGTTTTGACCATAATTCGCTGGTAGCTTGAAAAGTTTGTACGTGGCATTGACAGAGATAAAATTTTCTGGGTTTCCCGGAAGATTAGGCTGGGATCTTAATTTCATTTGGTCGGTATAGGTCTGCTCATAGTGGCTCTCAGTTTGAAGGCGCTCGACGCAAGAAAATATGGCAGGAATGAGAAGGACCAGCAGCAATAGCAGATGTGTAATTAGAAAAGTCTGAAAAGACCTCTCTGCATCTCGGATGGTAGTTTTGATGTCAATGAACCGATTTCTTGCTTCCTCTTTCATTTCCCCGGGCCACTTTTGAAGTTGCTCTTTGAAAAGGCGAATTTGGCTGAAGGTGATGTACACGACATAGACAAAGGCTAGAAAGATTGGCAGAGCTACAATTCGAGCCAAAACCGACAGGAAAACATTCCAGAGCATCTCCTTGATGCTGAATGATTCCACTTTCCTAGTTGTTAAGTTCATCTGAATAATTTTCGAAGTCACTGGCACGAAGAAGACAAACAGAAACACGGCGACGCTGACCTTGAGGATTGTACGCCGAACTTTCTTCCAGTATCGTCGGGTCAAAATCACTTCGGAAAGCATTTTCTCCATGTGGCGCTTTCGAAAGTAAAAGACGCCAACAATGTACATCTCGAGGTACCTGAAGGACCAGATGATATTCTTAGCGGCTGTTACAGTCTCTCCCAATTCGTCTTCGATCAGCGATCTGTTGTGGAATGCTCCCATGTCGAACGCGTAACAACAGCATAGGAAACCAACGATGAGCACTTGCATCGCAGTGTAAAATTTCTTGCGCGCAGAGGATGCGTTTTGAGGGAACCACAGAAAAGTGATTTGGAGAAACCACCGCAGCCCCCTTAACGTCGGAGAACTTAAGCTCAAGTTCATAATAACATCGTCTTTGGTCACAGGTTTGTTGTCTTCTACTGCAGCTGCTTCCCGGTCACTGTCACCGTCATCATACCCCACAACATCTTCATGGTGAACTGAGACGATGGAGATCAAAGACGAAGAGCGATCTCTGTAGTCGCCGTTTATACTCCCTCTTAAAGCTGCTTCCGTCTCGTCCTCGATGACAATGGACTCTTTGCTGCCACCGTAAGGGCTATAAACCGGCTTAGCACGACCAAAATTGTTAGCAGCCATGATTTTATTGAGGCAAAAATCGGCGTACGTTCAGGTGAAACTTCTATCAAGCTCAAGCGCTGGTGTTAAAGTGTTTTGGTTTCAGCTGGGCGTACCTGCTTTCTTTGTTAAAGCCTGTCTATACGAAAATGAGGTGCGGGGATTCCCCTTGTTTGGATTCGTTTTTCAGTTTCATCAATGCTGGCATTCTTCCACTGGACGGGGCCGGGGATTTTCCCCACTACTGTTCAGTTGTCCAGATATGGTTATCTTTTGGAAATAATGACACGGCACTTCCTTTTCTTACAATAAGTTTAGATATTTGGCCGAGTTTTTGCAGTCTTACGAATTCAAAACCATGTCAAGGGTCTGGATGCCAGAGGACTCGAAGAGGGGGTGGGGTGGGGTGGAGAGAGCTTAAACACTGTTTTTGCAGTCACTGTTCGGATGTGCTGAACCAGTCTCTTACAGCCCTTCGAACGAAGCTCAATTGAGCGTTGCAATTTTATCCTACTTTCTCATTTCAGTGCCGAGGGGGGCAGAGGCCACTTCAGCACTCTGGCAAGTCTCGACGCGACAAGGGCATCTGATTTACATAATTTGAGAGAAAAGAAAGAGTACTTCGTGAATAAAGAGAACACACACAAATTAAAAACTTGATGCTGATTAAACACTTAAAATTCTCCACGCAGAGGTTTGCAAGTATTGCATAATTATTCTGTTCAGTTGTCCGAGCAATAGCCAATCTCGGTATTTACATTTCATTGCGACGAGGCTAAGGGAGTCCCCCCTCTCCCCTTAAGATTCGTTTTCGCCTGATTTAATATGCTGGCATTTTTCACTGTTCGGATGTGGTTATGTTTTGATGTTTTCTGCTGTAACTTGCGGACAGAAGGCAGGCCCGAGGGAAAGGTAAACAATATACACTCCGAGCCTGATGGAGTTAAACATATTCTATGGGTACATAAATACCTCTTTGAAAGAAAGATTGTAGATGATTCGGAATTTTGCAACGCGATTACCCAATTTTGAATTTCATGCGCGGCGTGCACCGAAAATCGCTTCATTATTTTTTGATATGTTATCATCAGTCCGAGGAATTAAATAAAACTTGTCTCCTTTGAAAGTCCAGGTTAGCTCTGATTAGTGTAGTGTATCACTGCTAGCACTTTGGACAGAGCTAGAGAACATGAAAAAAGGTCATGAGGGCAGTGGGGAGGGGAGAGTTTTGCTAAGCGTGACCTCGCGTGGGAAGCGCGCGAGCCTCCCACGCCTCTCTCCCCATTCTCCCTCGCCGTTTCTACACTCGCTCCAGACCTTTCGTTCGAATATTGACTGCGTCGCTCCCGTTCGCAAAAAAATACGACTACAAATGGACTGGAACCATTGTTTTTAAGATAGCTGTCCGAGCGAAACGCAAGTGAAGTTTTGTATCCATAAAATAGACCAGAGACATTAAACATTCCCGGGGTATCAGACTCGTGTAGGGCTGGGTGCTTTATAACATGAATGCATTCATATTACCTCACGTTACTGAAGCTCACCCAAAATATGTTCCCACAATATTTGTCACCAAAACAATGTATATTGAACAGTATGGTTATACGCTGCGATGCCTTACTGTACTAGTGTGCAATAACAGAACGCACAAAGATATCAGTTCAAAAAATATCACTTATCTGCCTGCTACACCAGACTGCCAGTCAATAAATCTTGAATTTGAAAATTATCACCATCTATGAGGTGCCGAATACAACAACCGAGCACCTCTTTCAATTTAGTATAAAATCTTGCAAAGGATAAACGGAATTTTTCTGGTAGTATCATTTTTTTTGTGCCCATCCCGTCTCATCTGGGGATGGCTCACCTCGGTAATCTATCGATTCAATACAATTTCAACAAAAGAGAAACTACAACTCCCAGATTGTGACATCGCATCTAGCACCTACGACTGGTTCTAGTAGTGGCTCCTCAATGTCCTTCCTACATCGTACTCGTAATACAAGCAATCTCGTTCCCAGAGCCCACGGGTCTTTTGGTCAGCACCAGGACACGGAGGTGCTGACCAAAAGACACGTGGGCACTGGGAACGAGATTGTAATAGAAGATAACAGCCAATCACATTGCGCAGTCTGCCATCCTGACCAACAGTACCACCGTTCACCGACAAAGGCGTGAAAGTTCTGTTTAGTAATACTCGATGTCTGAATCATTGATGTCTTCCTCATCTTCGGCTTCGTCGGGATCAAATGTAACAAGAGAGGAAGGTGATGATCCTGATGGATTCAGTCGTTCGGTAGCTTCCAAAGCGACGGGAAAACGCTGGTGATACCGCTTCAAGGTGAGATACTTGACAGCGACAAGACGACCTGCAGTTCATAACCAGATAAAAGCTTACGTAAATACAGTATCACTCGTGAGCCCCATGGCTTTTCTGACCATAGGAATATAGACTGTTCACAGTCCCCTATTTTTCCGTGAGAACGTAGATTTCCATCGTTGAGTCCGACGGGTGGCCATCGTGGTCTCTTGATGCGAGCGAAACTAAGGAGAGTACAAAATGCTCGTGGGTAGGGCTGGTGAGGCTAAAAGTGTGCAGGTGAAGGGGTCCGCCGTGTCCTCCACCACCCTTACCCACGGGTATTTTGTACCCTTCCCAGTTTCGCGCGCATCAAGAGGCCAATATGGAGGTCTGTCGAACTCAACGATCGACATCTACGATCTCACGGAAAAATACGGGGCTGTGAACTAAACAGTCTAATAGGATTAAAATGGACTTTTCTTTGTATAATTTAGGAATCAAATTGCATCGCGTAATGGTAGGCTCGTTTGCCCGCAGCTGTTTAACAAATGACCCTGCCCTCCTTCCCCTAGCCATCGGGAACTGGACCGGAGAGAGCGCCGGAAATCGAGCTTAATTAAGTAAGGGCTATAAGAATAAAAAAAGCTAGATCACGAAATGTCAGAACTTTTTTTGAATAAGTTTAGTCCTAATTGGATTATTGCAGATTTAGATCTATTAAGATATCTAATAGCGCTTTCTCCTAATATGGTACTAATTAAGTCAAACTTAATTTTACAATAATTTTATATACTACTGTAGTTCATGTAACTTCCTGGCTTCTGTAAACTTGTCTACCTGCTCCCTTTAGCTAAGACATGACCCACCTAGATTACCATCAGCTACCTGTGGGCATGTCCAATTTGTAAATAATACTAATTAGAAAAATAAAGAACTAAGAACTGAACTAAAGTGGAAAATTTAGGTAGTTGTAATTAACCACTAATTTATCAGCAATTTAAGAGGATATTCGGTTACATCTCGTCTCTAGTCTACCGCATTTTTAAGAGCTTGAATCAGCTGTCAACGAGGCAATAGCCATGGCATATAAATGGAAATCAAAAAAATTCACACCGTTGACATTATTCATTCAAGCTATTTACACAGCTCACCGTCAAACCAGCATCCATGAAGGCTTCTAAAGGCCAACCCTGCTGAGTGGTGAGTGTCACACTTCAAATACACGCATCCCTGAAACGTGTGACACAACGTTAGAACTGCAGGTGCTTCAGGGGAAAGGAAATCGTTCAAAACACCACTTAGACATTTTTCTCTTCCTATTACGATGGAACTCGATTTAACGGGAAGGGAATATGTATGTGTTTAGTGCAAGCAATGTAGAAGTTCTTTTCGCATCCAACAGAACATTGTTTGAAAAACAAAATGGTAGGATAAGGTACTAAATGATTTTGCTTGAAGGGTCCGGTGTACCTCGTGAAAACAGAGAATGGATCCCTCTGTCAATTTCTGGCAGATAACATGTTTATCCACAAACCGGAAATCACGTAACCTTCTATTCGGAATCGACTGACTTGTGCACTGAAGTCAAGGCATGTTTTGGGTCACCATTCACAGGCGCCAATTTACTTTCCATATAAACTCACTTGCCAAATCATGATTGTGAGCCGATGCGTCTGAATTAGCCTTTGCTAAGGTCCTTGACCCTTCACAGACCTAAATAACGCATCTCATTCAAACCTACAGCCTCCCATGTACGTACTCCTATGGCTTGTCATGTACAGTGTACTACTCCTACACTAAGGCTCATGGAGGCAAAAAGATTGATGAATCAGACCAGACCAGGTTTTGGGCCAACCAAGACAAACACACCCACAGCACACATTAAACACCACACCTGCCCACCCACCCCCACAGTAAAGAAAACAACCCCCCCCCCCCAACCCCAGTTAAAGCCTGCAATTTTCATTTCAGCTTGATCGTAGACATCTTTCATAGATTAGCCTTTGAAAAATGTGTGAAATATCATTCTGTTAATTTCTCTGCCTGTTCTGCAATACAACTGTTCAAAGGGTGAATGGCACTATCCACCAGATAAATCACTATCCAGTGAATAATTCAACTACTGAACATTAGGGAAAGTTAATTTAATATGACAAGGAGGGGATTAAGATATTGAGGGGGGGCTCCGAAAATTTTTACACACCTGAAGGGGGGGCTCTGAAATAAATTGTTGGGCTAGGAGAGGGGCTCTGAAATTTTTACTTCCAAAGGGGGTTAGGGGCTCCTAAAAAGTTAAACCGATAACAAGGGGGGCTGCTAAAATTTCAAGCTTCGAGTTTCAAAATTTTCATCCCCTCCCCCCTTGTCATATTAAATGAACTTTCCCTTAACAACACATATCATACTATCCACTGAGTAGTGATTTATCTGGAGGACAGTACTAGATCCATCCTTTGATCAAGTGGGCCCTGTATGTTAAATAATATTCTGCAATATGAATAACCTTAAGCTATACCTCACTAGAACTCTTGTCCACTGCTATATGAACCACACCTGCTCCATTCTCAATACACTTCTCCAATATGGCATCTTGGATCATCACATGCCAACCATCTTCCGTTTCACTGCAATAACCACAACTCAAAATAAGGAATGACTAAACCAGGGTTGTTAGTAGGTTTTTGAGTAGGAGGTTTCATCCAAAAGTAGGTGGCTATTTCCATTTTATTTCTCCAATATCACGCTCAGAACTGACCTACTAACATTTGGAGTAGCCGAAACAGTATTCAAAATAGCCGGTGAAATGCGCCGGTTGCCAGCTTATTTTGACAACCCTGCTAAACCAAGCAATGAAATGTCTATAAAAAAAGAAAACCAGAAAACTGCTGCCGTTTAGCATTTAGCACTGAAAATCTAATTCACAATGAATCATTATTGGCAATTTCCTGTATGGTCTTTGCCGAGGCATCGATTGTTTATCTAATTCATCGGCACAAACAACAAACCAAGCACAGTAGCTGCTCATTTCTTCTTCATGAAAATAAAGAGGTCTACAACTGGGTAGAATCACCTTGCATTCAGGATAACTGACTGATGAGGTACACCTCATTATAATTAATTGCAAGTTTTACCTAGACAGATACATAAACATTTACAACAAACAACAACAACAAAACAAAATTTTATCAAAAATTAGAAATATAAGTCATTACATTAGTTTTCCCCCCGCAAATAGCTTATAAACTAATCGAGGCCGGGAGATCTAAAGACTTAGCAAAATTAGTCATAACTAAACCAGCGCTCCAAGCTCACTTTTCAAAAAGTCGCCTACTGGCGACCTTTAATTGTAAAATGGTCGCCATAAAAAAAATTCAGTCGCCAAAAAAACAGAAACGTGAAGGGGAGGACACTTCATGACATATTACACGTCACCAAAAAAAATGTGAATGGGAGGACACTTCATGACATATTACAGGAAGGGTTAATGCGCCGAACGCACATTTTCAATACTTTACTTTGCTACAGTAAGTTTACACATTCATGTTGAGTTTCTGAATGGCGAGAGGGGAAAAGAGAAAGACAGGTGATGCCGCCGCTTGTACTATTGATTAAATTCATCCTCTTATTGATAATTTTTCAAGTAATTTTCTCTGTTAATCTGTTGGTTGCCATTTGGTGACTTTTGCCAGAATTTTGGTTGCCAAAAATTTTTTCCACTCGCCATGGCGACCAAAATGGTCGCAGCTTGGAGCACTGTAAACAGTTGTTAATTCCTTCAAAAGTCAAAGTTTCCTTGACTTCAAAGACTCCAGACTAATTACTCCAAACAAGAGTTTATTAAACAATATGTCAGATCATAAGTGTGCACTTACACATCAGGATCAAACATGTTCCTTATTTTCAAACATGGGGTGGGGCTAATCACAGGTGGATTTACAGCTGACTGAAAGTTTTCAAATGCTGAAAGAGAAACAACAGGACTGTTAACCCTTTAATGCCCAATAGTGACTTATAGATTTTACTCTGTCTAACGCCAGACGATTTTACTCGTCAGAGGGAGACCCCTTGAGCACTAAAGGGTTAAAAGACTATCTCCTTTAACCCTTTAACACCCAATAGTAACTTATAGATTTTACTCTGTCTAACGCCAGACGATTTTACTCGTCAGCGGGAGACCCCTTGGGCACTAAAGGGTTAAAGCTCAGGTCACTAAAGAGTGGTTTCCACTTGTCCCACAACAAAAAACAGACATTAAGAGAATTAAAAGGAGATTTATCATAAGGAAATGTACATACGGTATTTTATCAGAGTTTGTACTCTTTTGAGCTTTAAAAATTCCATGACTCTCCATGACCTTTTTGAGTTTTCCATGACCCAAGTTAATCAGCAGTTGACAGTTTTGTCAAAACAATTATTTATTTTAGGTATTGCCTGACATTATAATGCGTAAAATCTGTGCTTGTGTTTATTTTCTCTGAAATTACGTCAGTTTCTGACTTGTTTGTTATATATTGTTCAATTTTTTGCATTCTTATTCTCAGAGAGCATATTGCTTTTCCATGGCTTTTCGAGACCCTCAGGACTTTCCAGGTTTTCAATTGTACATTGTGATTTATATTATTTATTCTTCTAGGACCTTCCAAACTTCATCTTACATTGCCTGTTGCTTCAATCTGCTTTCCCTGTCCCCTATATCTGATTACATGTGATTTATTACCAACAATTAAGTCCTTATACAGAGTAATGTCAATCATAGCAATCACTGCATCAATGACCCATATGAACCGTGTTTTTCATGACCTGTATGGCCCCTCAAGCAATTTCCTTGAAAACCATAAGAAAAAAGGTCCCGTATGAGGGCCGTACGCGTTGAAGTGATAGGGCCGGAAAAACGCGTTTGGGCCTACTCGCTGCGCTCGGTCCATACGTCCTGACCTCGAGCCAAATATTTTCCCATCCGGCCCTCCCACTCTGTCAATAAATACATAATTATTATTGTCGTCATATTTTATCCTTCCGTATTTATCAAATATCTGTACTGAGGTATTGACACTAAGGTGCCTCCCAAGAAAAAATCCCAACATCATGTCACTTGATACATAGTTAATGGAAGGGATGCTTAATATCTTTTCTCAAATCGATTTACAGCAGTCATTTTAAAGCTGGGATGTACATGTACATGTATTATTTATGAGTAGCAGGATCTGAGCTAACTCAGGAGCTAAATAAGAAAAGAGAACAATGTGTTACATACCTTGTCCCTGCCAGTATTTCCCATGTTTGGAGCCCTATGGAGAAAACCAAAATTGGCAGATTTTCTAAACTTTTTCAGTCTTTCAGTCTCTACAGTGCTCTGTATATTCATGACCTAAACCATTGGATGGTGAGAACAGCACTATGAGAGTTAGGTGTTTTTTCTTTAGAAGAGTACATATGGCAACAGATTCTTAGCTGGGGTTCAAAGCCAGACTGCTTGACCAGACCATCAGCTCAACTAAACATCCCAACAAGGTGAATCATATTACTATCACAGTGAGAACAACTACTTACTGAAAGTGACAGTTTGGGATTGTGAGGTTTGGGTGTAGCAATATGAATCCAACGCCAGACTTCAAAATCCTCTCCAGCGATCCTCTGACTTTCCACTCGAATACGGGATTCATTAGCACTCAAAAACCGAACAGCTCTGTTCCATGCTTTGGAAAGTCTCTGTCTGTTTGAGAAGAGAAAGACTTTTTGTGAGTCTTAAACATCTTAGTCCAGAATAATAGCATGAAGCAAACAATACTTGAGCAGGTGAAGGGGAGCAGTACTTTTGAGCTCTCCTAAACTGACTCTTGCCTGAACCCAGATTTATCAATTTGGGGCATAATGCACTTATCATTAGGCAAAAGATGTCTAAGCAAACCTGTCAGACGGAGGAATGAGCATGTCTCGAACATGAGGAATAGGAAGATATGGCAACAGATTCTTCTCCACTTTACTGGCCTCATGATGCTCCCGTAATATGTCTGGATAAAAACAACATCAACATTCAGCTGGTGCACTCCATTATTTCTTTTTTTTTTTTTTTTTTTTAAACTTAATCTATGTTCTTTAGACTAAATTCAGTTTTGCAAAACTTTATCTCCTCAAGGCAATCAAAGAACACCACAGAAAACAAACATTGTCATATTGTTTCATCAAGGGAGTGGCAGACTTCAATACAGCGCTGTAATTTGACACCACACAGTTTTGCATGCACCAAAAATATGTGAAGTTCACTGGTAAACCTACCAATAATATTTTCCACAAACTGATACATCAGTCTTGTCTCTTCTTCCTCTCTTCTCCACCTTTGCCGCACAATAAAATATGCAAACATCAATCCTCCAACAGCTAAAAAAAGAAATAAACATGCTGTTAACAGAAGCAACAGTTACTAGTTTAAGAAGATTTCTTCATCGATTGCCGTAGACTTTCTTTCATATTAGCTCTCTGAAATAGTTTGGACACAACTAGACAAGAAGTGTCACTGAGGACTTTCTAGAAAAACAGTTTCCACTACCTTTTAGATAAGACCTAGTTCTATAGGTTATAAATTCACTTAATACAATAGAAAACCATTACTACTGTACATGGATCCACCAAGGAAAAGGGAACAGGCATTAAAACCCTTAATTTTCAGTTGCCACTTTCCAAACTTGTTCTATCGGACTTTGCAAGAAAGCAAGGGAGTATTAATCTAGTCTTGAATAATACAGTCAAACTCTACATTACTTTACAGACAATTCATTAGAGACAGGCTTTTATGCATGCACCTCTGAACATTAGGAGCCAGGTTTTATTATTATTACCCCAGTGATTTTGGTCTCTGCCTGCTGAAAAACCAAACATTTTGACTTCAGACAGCCAACGTGAAAGCAATACTGCATGTCTGACATTGACTGAATTTTAGTTAGTTCTTGTGTACTGATGTCACTGTACAGTGTACTTACCAAATCCAATCAAGAAAGAGAGATATGCCAGGCGGGACATTGCTTCTCTGATGCGGCACAACATAGGTTTTGCAGAAAACTGATGTGTCAATCCATTTCACATTTGTAATATTGGATGATTTCTCATTTTCATCATCAAACAATCTGAAGAATTTAGAAAACTCATTAGAAACAGAGCAGATTTAATTATCTACAGTTGAACCTGTATATAACAGCCCTGTATTGAGCAGCCAGCCAGTTTTCAAAGTCCTGATTTTTTCACTCACACAAACGATGTATTTGTTACATGTACTACACAGCAACCTGTATTAAGCGGCTGCAGCCACCCTGTAGCATTCCTATGTTTGTCTTTCTTTGTTATTTTACCTGCATTAAGCGGTCACCCTTAATAATAACAACAGTCTGTGAAATTGAATGTAACAACTACATTGTATGAAATTACGGCATCAGATAATTATTTTGTTGTGAACTGTAAATCATATAAATACAGTACTGCATACCTTAGAAGAGTAGATGACAATCTATTGCTGGTACTTTTTTTACACAATGTTACTGTATAGTGATTCATCCAGAAAATAGGCAGTAGTGAGTCCAGAGACCAAAACCAAAAAACCTGTGAGTCCCTCGGACAAAAGAGTAAGTCCCATATGGCATTTTAGCTCATTTCCTGTGCTGTGTTCGTGGAACGTCCATAGCTTTGTAACCAGGCAGTTTCATGAAAACTAGTTTCCAGGCTCTTTGGTCAAAGGCCTGGAGGTTAAAAATTAGTCACTAACCAATCCCTTCGGAATTTTTCCTTTTGGGGTTGAGAGGAAGCTGCTTTATTGCTAATATGGCACAATTTTCTTGTTTTATGAGGAAAAAATGATCTGATTATGCAGATGCGGATGTTAGCATGCGGTTCTGTATCGCCACATTCTGTCAGATGCCCTGTAATAGAGTAAAGGGCATAACCTGTGATAACATTGTAATTGTAATTTCTCTGCATCCAAATGGATGCACACAGGACTAAATTTGTGCATCTTTTCGGACATTTTTAAGACTGAGATGCAGGACGTGCAGGTAGATGGATCCACTGTCTATTATACCATTAAGCTGCAAGTTGGCACTATTCAAACTTCGTCTAAAGTATTGATCACTTGAAAGAGTGTTGAATTGTCCTATTGCCATTTCCTTGCATGAAGTGCTTTTGCTAGGACACACCATTAAAATTAACATTAGACCATGTCCAGTGAGTATTTTTAGTGATATTGCATTAAGCAGCCAGTTCCGCAAGTCCCAAGAGTGGCTGGTACATACAGGTTCCACTGTATTGACATGATTATCACTATTTAAATGATTATGGGCAGGAATAGACTTTGGTACCACTCATTAATTAAACTTCATGTTACCTTATTTGCCAGTCAGAGTTATCAAGAATCAGTTTCAGTGTACTTTTGAGGATCTTATCTTGATCAGGAGCCTCTCTTGATGTCTGCAATGTTCATAAAGCAGTGCAAAAAGTATGTCTTGAGGGTCTTGAGCAGATTCAATTGTAAACTGTGCAACTAATTCCCACAGCAAGCAAGTATTAATTATTATTACCAGGGTGAGTGTACAGCTTTCCAGCTTACATGTACATTTTGGGCAAGGTATAATTTACTTTGTTTTTAATGCACTAGCTCAAAATTCATTCACACTAGCCCCCAAAAAATTAAAATGCACTTAATAATTTTACGATTATCATAACCATTGTTAGTATTATTAATAGTAGTTTTAATTATTGTATTTAATCAATAATTTAATTTATTTATGTGTTCTTCTTAATTCTCTAAGATATTAAATCAATAGAGCTACATGTACTCTGATAATTCAAGTTGAAATTAAGTGTATGTATGTATGCACGTATAATAATTTCCTAGTACTTCTGTAATTTGAATTTCCTCAAACATTTTCTCAAAAAAAAATCTTCACTCCAAGGCCATCAAGGAAGTATACTATCCCAAATTAGACAACTTAAGGACTGTTTCACATTAAACTTATTTTTTTCATCTTGAAAATTTATAATTATTTATCTCAAGAGTAGCCAGTACACTCAGGACTAAAAGACCACAATGTCTGTGAGTAGAAGGTTCTTACAGAGAAGGTTGGGTTAGTACAGCTGTCTATCATGGGTTCAGTTTGCCCTTGAAGGGGAAAGTTGAATATTGTTGTTGATATTTTTGGACACCTTGCAGTGACCAGTAGTAACTTCTGGTATCTGTTACGCGAGTCAGATAACTCATTTTTATTTCCTGAGCACATTCAGGATTTGCATACACCTGTACATCATAATGCGAGTACACTGTTACGTATAATATCACCACTAAAAGGAAAGGTGATACTAAAAACCAACTTAAC
>JAHPZR010056210.1:0-77500 GCA_019787425.1 Platygyra sinensis | reverse complement strand
AGTGGGAGCGAATGAGAGGCCGACTGTATGCGTACGCTAAACTATACTACCTTCACAAAGGGGAATGGTGTTTGTATTGCAGTGTAAGAATATTGCTATACTCTTCTATACATCCATCACAATGTAAGAATATGTGCTGTATTGCTTTATGACTCATTCTGCAAGTTTTCTGACATCGCATGACAGAGAGAAACTAGTCTCAACATGTTTTATACATGTAGGGAAGATATTTGTTTACAAACATTTTAATCAAATATTAAACAAAAGAATTCCTTGTTTCACTAGCCAATAGTTCCCTCGTTGGCATATTAATAACAAAAGTTATAGGTGATGTTACTGATATCGGTACTACAGATTTTTAAAATTGTATTCATTCTCCAAAGAAGCCAACCATTGATTTTGCCTTTGTACCTTTAGTTTTTTCAAATATTCTAAGCATCTCTTATAGATGATTTTAAAAAAAAGTGTTGTCAAAACCATTAACTATGAATAGCTGAAGTAGATTTTGAGCCATAGTTTAATAGAGGGGAATGGTTATGAAACCCGACAAAGTCCTTTGTTCTAGGTTTTTGTTCGGTTTTTTTGGCCTTGACCCTGCACAAAACACAATAGTTTACTCTGTACAGAGGAACTAACCAATAGAAACGTGTTGGTTATATAACTCACGCATAGTGTAATGAGCACAAAACAAAAGATTGTGCAGGGTCGCGGACCTTCCAACCATAAATCTTTGTTTGCTCCTTTGATGTTTGCCGGGCTTCATAACCAGTCACCTCCATTAACTATGTTCGAGCGAGTGATACTAGTAGAGGTTGCAATGTCACAGATAGCCTGGACCTCATTAATTAGAAATTGGGGTGTATTGTTATATCTTTTGATTAGGTATTGTACAAGTATACCATGCAAGTTTATTGTATTTACCGTTGGTTCTTTTGTATTTCTCCACCTCATTTTCACCTTGACAGACTGGTAGCTTCACTGAGACAAAGATGTAAAGAAAGGACACTTAAAACCGAAGCAATTAATAAGTAATGCCAAAAAATTAAGATGATGTTATGATAATAGTTAAGTCCATAAAAAATATAAACGAATTTAAAAGCATTGCTTTGAGAACTCGGTAACTTGTACTGGCTCTTTAAGAAGCAATTCGTTGATAACTGCACATAAACAGCTTTGTTTTTTTTCCAAATGCCAAAACATCAAGTTATATTCTTACCCAACTCTGGGATCGTTTTTTTCGCTTGAGTGGCTTTTGAGGGTCACATACAACAACACAGCCATGCAAAACAGCGCTTATCACCAAAGCAATCTTGATTGTCGAGGACCAGAAAGAGCTTCTCTTCACAAGTCTGGCTCCAGCGGGTCCTCTCTTGAAATGAAAGGTCCAGTTCCGAATCAGCAGTTATTACGCTTTGTTCGTTGTTTGTTCGTACGATGTTGATGGGATAGTAGTTTCTGATCTTTCGCTTTCTTTTCGACCCCTCTTTCTCGTTTTTTAACCGGCCGTAAATATCTAGTTATACCAATACCGCGGACTCTTCGATCTAGAATACACGTGTCCGTCGGAATCTGAAAATTCTACGCTATTACCATCTGAAGTATCTAAAATTTTCTCAGGAAAACGCTGGTCGATAAAGCTTGGCTCTCGCGGCCTTAAACTTACTTCTCTGCGGGAGTCGTCGGTTTCGACTTTCCCCGTCCCGGGGATTCGTTCAGTGTGGTAGTTCGTGGGTGGTAGCAGTGGTCGTCCCTTCGCCTACCCCTTAACCTACTTGAATCCACTAAATCTTCCTGAAAAGACTTGGTTGAGCGTCCTTCTTCATCCGCTCGAAAATCCGATCATCTTTCGAGACGGACTCTGATTTCGTGTTGCGGGCAACGACCGCCTTGGAGTAGCTCTCCTCCCTGGGGTGCCGGTTTTTCCGCACTCGACTTATTGCTCTTTCCTTCATTCTGCAGCCGCTTTAATTTGCGAAGAAAGAAAGGGCCTTGTAGTATCAGTCACCGGCCCAGCATCTTCACCAAAAGCCTTGAGTTGGCGACGCAATTCGACATCAGAAATATTATCGTCCCTAGGCCGCCATTTTCAAAAGACTGTACACCAGGCTCGGCTTACATTGCGGCTAGCAATTTTTGGCAGGACCGCTGATTTACACGCCCAGCGCCACCTCAGCAGATACTCTAGCTTTCCCAAGCCTTCCCTCCCCTTTTCCCGACCAGTTTCATATGGGTCACTTACTGCCTTCCTATGGAGTAAGTTGCCATGACAACTGTCAAAGCATCTTTCCCACAGTCAAAGTGCCCGATGATTCATTAGGACATAAATTACATCCCCTTGAAAGTTCTCAAAGTAGAAAAGAAACGCCCGTTTGCCCTTCGATTGCTCTCGCTCCACTCGAATGAAAACCGCATTTCTCCATTGATTCCTCCCGTTAGCATGCTATCGCGTTTAACAAAGCACTCCAAGGAACCCTCAATCAACAATAAGTTCATGCTTTATAGACCGCCACTGTCGATTCGTAATGCAGCGGAAAAAAAAAATTGAGATCACAAGGGTAAGAGTTTCTCAAAAAGGATGGCTGCGAGCAACTCTAGCATCTTGAGTGCTCTCCAAACTTCCCAAATGCAGCATGTAAAAAATTGCATTATAAGCTCGAGATTTCCATCGCGTGATAGTTGACGAGGGCGCAGCCTGAGTCAACTACACGTTGGAAATCGAGATCGAATTGGTATAAATCTACTAGTTGTTCAAAACTTTCATCTTAATCTCTTCACAGACACTTCAAAGACACAATGAAGGGGCCCCCAGCGCACGCTGCTACGCTACTGACTATCTATCACAGATTAGTACAAATCCAACCAGGGTCTATTATCAATGCTGCGTTCTGATTGGTTGAGAGCTACTAGTAGGCTATTGGTTAGCCTGCAAACAGGCTCTCCGTATGGGTTAATTATTCTGAGATTGCTTTCGAACGGCGCGCTGGCCCGCGCGCCGTTCGAAAGCAAATCTCAGAATAATTAACCCATACGGAGAGCCTGTTTGCAGGCTAGCTATTGCCTTATAGCCCACTAGTAGCGAAAAGCACTGGCGTTGAAAACCAAAAACAATGGCTTTAACTAGCGAAAGATGTTTTGTCTCGATATTTTTTTGACCAAATAGTTGGATTTTACTAAACATAAATAGAACGCGAGTAACGTAGCCAATCAGAGAACGGCATTCGTGATAGGACGCTAATTGATTTATACTAAAATTGAGAGTACACAGCTGATGCACGAACAATTGTGTTATAACATTGGTGGTGAAAATTTCCATGAACCCGTGTCAGAGATAAAAAAATTCTAGCGAAGCGGTTTGCGTGTACTGAATTTGATTGCGTAGCTCTGGTACACTGTGGCTAACTAAAAGTGAGTTACGAAAAATCAGTAAAATGTTGATCAACCACCACCTGAATGATACAGTCATATATAGTCAAAATCTCTCTACAGCACCACCCTGGGGCCAGAAGAAAAAGTGGCCGTTTTAAGGGGAGGGCAGTTATGAGGAGACAGGGTGTAACGTGACACCTGTTTTTTTGTCGGAAGTTATAACATTTTTTTATTTAAAAAATACACGATGTAGCATGTAAATACATAACACAATCATAGATATCAATAAACAGAAACAGAGACCAGCATGCAAACACGCGGTATAGATCAAGTTTCATAAGTGGGGTTTTTTTTCATAAAAATGGGATTTTTTATGTACTGTTCAGGTCAGCTTTGTTGACTAACTGGCCTTTGGCAGCTGGGACGCCGCTATAGCGGCCGTTGCCGTTATGGAGCGGTGGCCGTAGGAGTTTAAAATAACAGTGAATATATGGACTATCCACTTGGACAAAATAAAGTGGCCTTTGTAGAAGGTACTCACTTACAAGCAGTATAAGAACATTTTGAAAAGTTGGGAGTATGGTATACTTCGGGTAGTTCTTGCCTCTTTGGCTAGCCCTAGTAGCGTGGATTATCAGAAAAGAACAAAAGACATTCAAGCGAGATAACCACAGGAGTTTTGTTTATCACAGAAACTACCATTTACTTATAAGGTAGAAGCAGTCACCATTCAAACAAAGCATATCATGGGGTCAAGAATAGTAGTTGCGCACGGAGATTATTACAGGAGAGCAGTTCATTTAGCCGAATTATGCGAAGTGCAAATTCGATAGAAAAGTCACTAGCTACAGATCATACTGAACCAAGAAATTAAAGCGAGGCAAAGTCGTCCCTAAGAACCGTCCGCGTTCGGAAGTGATTGAAACTCATGTTACATTATACAGTGAGACCTGTATTCAGCAGAGATCCTTGGGACCCTCACTGGTGTCCGCTTGATACAGTGTGTCCGTTCAAAACAGGTTCTAATATTTTGTACAATAAAAGTTAATAAGTAACTCCTCTGTAACACAGGTTAACACAGTGTAAGATCAAACACTGCTCACAGGAGAATGTCCAGTCAGTCAATGCATCAATATGGAAAAATTACTTAGCTTTAAAACAACATCATCGCTGAACAATGCTGTAGGAGTCTCAGCTGAACCTTTCAGATATGTCCAAGATTGAACATATATGAACGCTAATGAGATTCAAATTCCTTATGATAGGCATCACAAAGTGTCCTCATTGATAAAAAGTCGCCGCACACAATTCTGTCAAATATGAGGTCATATGAAATGTCAAATAACCCTGCCAAATATGAAGTACTATACTTGCGTTCAATGCTGGACATAAGTGGAACCTTTAGAAGTAAAAAGCTCTTATTGCAGATTTCTTGAAAGAAAATGGCTTAATATTAGTACCCGCGTTCGCTTAAGGTGGCCGAACACAGTTTTGGCGCGCGCTCTTGCTAACGTGATTCAGCGCGCGCACAAGTATTGCATAAAAACAAACATGGCATAAATAGAGCGATCATTTTATTTGCTTAATGTCTGCGCTATCTGTACTATTTTTTTCTTCACAAATGAACACAATGTATTGAATTGCTGGTTTTACTCTTTTATTACAAAGGTATGTTAGAAAGGTAACGATGCAAAGAACTCAGCTCTGCTATTTCTTTGTTGCTAAAAGAACCCAGTTAAATGTAGCGCATGCGTAGTAAGTCGAAAAAAGTGCGATTGAGTGAAAAATTGACTTCTCGGAGGCGCTTATTTCTCGAGAACCACTCATTAGAATTTCACGAAATTTGGCACGAAAATACTTTAGGAAATAGGTAGGACGAGGATTGAAAAAAAATTGATTTTTAACAAAGGAATTTCAAGATATGCCAGTGAACCTTCAAAGAGGGGTAATTAAAGATCTGTTTGTTAAATTATTATTAAAATAGCGCTAGCTTGCGAGTATCGTTACAAGCTTGTTGCATGCAAATTATAAAGAAAATCTAATGACTAGATTTTCTGCAAATAAACAAAACCGATTTTAAACACCTGTTTATATTTGATCATGTTGCCATGGCAACGGTACATACGTCAGCTTAATTATCAAAAAGTTGAAGTTTGTGTTGTTAACTTGTTTGCTGCCATATTTGGTGACCAAAGGATCAAGGGTTTTAGAGAAAAATGTAAATGAAACAGAGGTATCAAAAACTGTGTTCAGCCACCTTAACACAGTTGTCCGCTGAATGCTGCAGGTTTATTTTACACTAAATATGAGACTTCACTGAGCTGGTGTCGGCAATATGGATTCTTGTTAATACAGGTTTCACTGTGAATAAAAACTGTGAGATTTCATCTGTATGACTTGTTGAAAAGATGTTCCATCCCTGGTTCCATCCACTCTTGGCCACTCTTACACCGTTTGCGAGGAAATTTTGATACCACCAAATATTTTTCCCACGGATTCGAAGAAAGGATCGAAAAAGGTCCTCAAGCAAAGCCCGAAAATCTTTCCTAGGCACTGTAGCTCAATAATGTACGCTCTTAGACAAGGCATAATGCACCAAATGTAGTCAAAACTAAGGCAAGCGAAATACATCCCACAAAGCACCGCGGTCGGAATGCCTAGAATGGCAGTGATAATTCTGTAGCACCAGTATTTGGTGTTGACAAACGCTGAGAAGCTTGTCCGCCATACTACATCGATACTGTGGGAGCCATCGGGTTCCGCAAACACGTCTTGAAAAAATACCTAGATAAAAATAAAAAGAAAGAGGAATGTTTTTTCGTAGTTTAGGATCACCTGTCCAACAGGTCTCAATGGGGCTAAGCGGTATCCTTAAAATAGACCGGTTAGACGTAGAGATCGGAAAATTTTAGCTGTCAGCCTCAAAATTTATATTAACGATAACAAAGAGATTATATGGGCTGTAATTTCAGATCTCTTGTCAAGATTTTTTGTGTGTTATCTTTGGTTTGGTAATTCAGGGGAAAACCGAGAGGCTTCATATTTGGCAACAAGTCTTATAATTATATCTTTTTCCATCGCGACCTTAATATTTTACGGTAATCAAAATAACTTTTTTAAACTTTTGTAAACAATCAAAATTGATTTGCTACGAGCTGTTTTAAAACAATGCTAGTGCTAATTAAATTCTAAGATTTCTAGCTATTTCTGTTGACCGTGTGAAGTGAAGTGAAGTGAAGTGAAGTGAAGTGAAGTGAAGTGAGTGAATACTTTGTTTACCCTAGAATAGCTTTATCGTAGCCAATATCTCCGAGCATTTCCCAACCCAACCCTCAGTATAACAACAAAGGCCAGACCACAACACCGGGAACTTCATTCCCTACTCTTTATGATAAGCGTGTGGGCTCTTTTACGTCCCCTGCTAACCATAACATCGAAGATGCAGGAGACGGGGCTTACGGTTTATGGTCCTTATCCGAGAAGACCTGAACGTCTAACCATTTGCAGATATAATAACAAAGCACGTTCTCCTCAGTTATTTTAAGACCCTGATCATTCAAACGAAAGCAATCGAACGGTTGTTTGCATGGCGTTGAATCATTTGCGAGGGTTTCGTTGACGTTTTTTTTAAGTGCTTTCACTTGTGTCTCTCGGAACTTACTGGATTGAATACAAATATACATTAGCATTGCGGTTTTTCTCCTTACCTTCACGTGGTCATTCATTGATGTGGGATCTCTATCGCCCATGCTCATTTGGTGTCCATGTTGGGCTTCATATTCATTGCCTTTGATCTGAACTTCAACCTCGCGTAGTTCATCTGTCGAAGACATCTCTTACGTTTCTTTTTCTGGACAAAAGGCTTTTATTTCAACACGTGAAACTATAGTGGTATTGTGGTACAATCGAGTAAAAATAAAGACATAACAACACGGTAAAGCTCGTCAGAGCACGTGTGTTCAAAGTAAATAGGCGACCTGATTGGTCAGTTGTGTTTTGTGTCCTGTTGTTATCCAGCTGGTTTAAGAAGGTTTTGAAATCAACATAAATTGAAGAGCAACAAGCAATGTAACTAAATGGAAAAGTATTTTAAATAATTTTTTTCCCGTTACGAGCGTTTGCACGATCAGGGTTCACCCACGATCACACCCGCTTGATTTATGAGAGCAACAGAATCTTTGTGAGGAAATTTTCAATTTTACACAGTTTACCTGTTCAGGCCAGGTTCGACATAATGGTGGAGTTCTAATTAAAACATAAGAAACTTCACCACCTGCCATTTCACAGAAGACAATTCGCACTCTTGATGAATATTTCAAGATTTAATTCTTGTTTTGACTCCTGATTTCCTTGCACTGTTAGAAGGAAATAACGTTTATATTGGCAGTTATTGCCCCCGTGTTAAAGATCGTGAAAAACCCGGATGGAGCTCGTATTTGATAGCTCTTAGGGTGCTGCCTCTCAAAACAAGATAAGCGATAAAAAAACCCGTAAATATTGATTACGAATTTACAGCAGTATACGATTTCTCTTGTCGCCTCCCTGCTGTGAAGTGCTTTGCATTCTTCGCAAGATTACAATGTTTCAGCGAAAAACATAACAAAACCAGGGAACTCTGTAAAGTATGGACGCGGAAGGCAGACGCGGACGGCGGACGGCGGACAGTGAAAAACAAATATGCGAAAAAAATAATAATCAAAATGGCATCACTATTAATATCTTTTTTATTTTGCGATTTTAAGTCAAGAGGAATTAAAAGTAAAGAAACTTGATATTGGAACGGTATCTCCACAACAAAATTATAGCGTCGCAAAACCCCGGGCCCCGGGTGCAAAACAGAGACTTGGCAGTTTCAAACAGATCAAAACAGCCTGACCCGATGTAACAGCACAAAATGCAAGTAACCAACTTGTTCATGGAACGTTTAAACCTTTGTCTCTCGAGAGCTAATATTTAGAGAGCTCAAACATATCTTGGAAAAGTGATGAGCCGTAAAAACCTAGCTAACACATGGTTATTTACAGACGTGTCAAACTCTACAAATTACACGCAGATAACAGCGGCAAACCAGACAATCGTTAATAGTCCTTCTTGGGTTGTCACGCAACGGTACATGTACTCTAGTAATATGTCCTCCTAATAACCCAGCATTAAACGCCCTTCAGAAAAAAAGTGTGAGGGGAAAAAAGGGTCGCCGATACCGACAAGAAAACAGAACGGCGTATGTACAAATGTCATAAACAAATTCGAACGATGCTTTAAAAGCAGCCACGTTACAGAAAAGAGACGAAGTAATGCTTTGAAGGTTATGCGTCAGTCAATTCCAGCAGTGCCCATCCCCCCGGGCCAACCCCCGGACATAAGCATTTTTTTAAAAAAATGGGCAAATTCCCTGGGGTGGGGAGATATAAGCTGTCTGAATACCCCGGGGTGGGGACGAAGAAAGAGGGCAAATGCCCGGTCCCTGAGATCGTCGCCTTCCAACACTTCTGCAGTTTTTTTTTTTTATCAGTCGGTGAATTCGTACTGCTCTGAAACCTACTCCAAAGCCATTTAATAACGAAACAGTCAGGAGGCTTTAGGAAAATTTATTATAATGTTATGAAACTGCGCTGGGATTGCGGCGGATGTCTCCCAGCCGCGAGGGATGATAGGCGCTTGTAATCGGACGCTACACCGGAAATAAAACTTTCCATCAAAGAAATAAAAATGGCAGGTCACGGAATTAGTTTTTCAGATAATTTACAAAAACTGAAATTTAGTAGACGTTTTTGTGCACCTTGTGCGTTGCAATGGTAACTGATATGGCGTCACAAGTACCCTCAAAGTGTAGCCCAACAATAGAGTTGCAAGGAGACATATAGCTCGTCCACACCATTAAATATCCTTCTTTGTAATCTTCCGTCGTTTCACAAACACTGCAGCAACGAAAAACCCTTGCGAGCCTCCTTAAGTTCGCCAGATCTGTCTTGAAGATCGCATCATTTGAATTCGCAAACCTTCGGTGTTTTAACTCCACTTTCAAGAATTTAAAAATTGCTTGGCTAGTTTTGAATGCGAAATAGTCGTGTTCTCGCAGTGTTCACGTCAGTCGGATTGTTTTGTGATAACCAAAATACAGTGCACCTACTCGCTAGCTTATATTCATATGCCCGGAACAAATCATCCAAATTACTATCATAGCTCGCAGACATTAAGATGCGAGCTGCGCGATTTTGAAGCCTTTGCAGCTTTTCAGAAAGGCCCTTGTTACAGTTTCCCCACATTACATTGCAATATTCAAAATGTGGTTGAATAAGGCTATTATAAACTTAAATAAGAACATTAAATGGAGTAAGATGCCGAATTCGTTTAATTGCACCAATGGCACAAGCTACCTTCTTAGAGATGTTTTCAATATGACACTCCCAGTTTATATTTTAATCGACATAAACTCCAAGGCATATTAGCGGAGGTTACTTGTTCTATTGCGCTTTCGTTTATAGTAAGAGAGGGACTTTCCGTAAATTGTGATAACTTCTGCCTTGATGCAATAAGCATAAACTCAGTTTTTGTCATATTTAGGGTAAGCTTGTTAGCAGACAGCCATTCGTACACATTACTCAGGTCGTGATTAAGGCAATAAAGTGACATACATATGAAATAATTCATATTTGTAAAATTGCGAATGCCCCACCCCCGGGACTGACGACGTAAGCAAATTCCCCGCGGCTGCCCGGGTGGATGGGCGCCGCTGGAATTGATTGATGCATTATACGTTCTACATGTCTATGCTAACAGATAAACAGTTGGAGTTTCTGAGTAAGATGTATTGAGTTAACGAAAATTATCAAAACGCTGTCCTCAGGTCAATGTCTTCAGTGATGAACTCGCATATAAGCTAAAGAATATATTGAACATTTTTTTCAAATTTCGAACTTTACTTCGGCAAGCAGTGATGTCATTTTTATTTTATTGGTATTATTATTATTATTATTATTATTATTATTATTATTATTATAATTATATATTTCTTTTCATACTGTGCTTCCATCTTGTTTGAAGCTGTTTTGACTTCTTGTAAATACATGTAGTAACAAAATTATTGCAAACAAAATAAAAATATTATTGTTATTATTATTATTTATTTATTTATTTATTTATTTATTTTTCTCATTGTCCGCCGTCCGCCGTCCGCATCCTCGTTTTACATAGTCTCCAAAACCAGAACAAGTGCCCTATAAACCAGAGAAACGTAGAAGGTAAGCAGCCTTCTTGACGGAAAAATACCGAAAAAAGTCTTATGAGTAATTAATTATAAGGTCGGAAAAAAAGAAAACAAAAATTGCCTTTTCCAGATCGGTGATCCGTCGCTCGCGAATTTCCTCACGGAAATAAATTTTATTTCTAGCGGAAATGGAGGCTTCACCGCAAAAATCACTTGCTCGTGAAATTCTGCCGGCTACGCAGGCTTGTTGAATTTTCGTCTGGGAACGAGAGCGAGACTGAAGCAACTTATCGACTCATCTGCGCCGACAATGGATTTCCGAGGTATCGAGATGATACATTCGTGATACTGTATTCTGTACACTAGATTGAACTGGACTGGACTTCTAAAACATGCACTTGCAAAATGCGGGCTCGCAGAACGCGGACTTGTAAAACGAGGACTAGCAAAACGCCAACTTGGAAAACGCGGACTTGTTAAAAAATGGACTTGCACTAGAATAATTGCCTTAATTTAAACTATCATCTCTCATCCAAAGAACTTCAAATGCTATTAAATCATACTTCTAACATACTCACGACCGGGAATGGGTTAGAAAAGGACCAAAATACATTCACAGGTCATTCACAGATTTGTATTACTCCATGCAGGTTTTCTTTCAAGATGTGTTTGCTGAGCCTGATGGTTCTCACAGTATCGATGGTGTGTGGCGAACCAGCTTCAGTACTTTTGTAGCCACCAAGTACTGGTGTTACCGGATCATCACAGCCATCTGCGGCGTACCTACAGCCATTTTGTGTGGAATCTACTTCGCTTGTCTCAGTTTTGATTACATATGGTGTATCATGCCTTGTCTGCGGGCCTATATCATCGAGCTTAAGTGCCTTGGGCAGCTCTTCAGCCTGTGTGTTCGCACTTTCTTCGACCCGTTTTTCGAGTCTGTGGGGAAAATATTTGGTGGAATGAAGTTGTCTCATGAAAACAAACCTTTCACGGCGTGATGACATTTTTTTCATGTCACGCTATATGATCCAAGTGCATACTGTATATGTAGTGTAATCTGTGTCATGATATTTAGGGGCTCTATCACTCAAAGAGATGCACTGTTTTATTTCCCATAATTTACACTGTGATTTTTGCAAAGTTCAGAGTTGCTTTCAAATGGAAGGAAGTCTCAGAAATGGTAATTTGCAAAGACGAAATAAAAATATACGAGACAAAGAAGATGTAGAGAAGAACAGTCCATTCTTACCCCTCCCTACCTAGTGGCTAAACCTATTCTCCGGAAGTTATAATTAACGACGGGTAATAAAATTTCGTGGACTGAACTTATATCTAGAACTGGGTTGTTCGAAAGCTAACACTATAGTCCAAGGTTTAAAGGAGATCGAAGTTTCAGTTTTATTTGTATAAATGAAAAATGTTTTTCTGGGCATGAAGTAAGCCTCACTGTAGGAAGTTATAAAAAGTAAAACTGAAATTCGCGCATCCTTTTTGAATTAGCTTAGTTAATTGCAGTTTGAACAACAGGTCTCAGTTTTTTTAATAAGCGAATTTTTTAAGTATCTTCACAATATTAAAATTTTCTCCTATCGAGAATAATAAGAACTGTAAGGAAGCAAACGAAAAGAATTTACCCGTCAAAAAAAGAACAGAAATGGCAGGTGGTGAAGTTTCTTATGTTTTAATTAGAACTCCACCATTATGTCGAACCTGGCCTGAACAGGTAAACTGTGTAAAATTGAAAATTTCCTCACAAAGATTCTGTTGCTCTCATAAATCAAGCGGGTGTGATCGTGGGTGAACCCTGATCGTGCAAACGCTCGTAACGGGAAAAAAAATATTTAAAATACTTTTCCATTTAGTTACATTGCTTGTTGCTCTTCAATTTATGTTGATTTCAAAACCTTTTTAAACCAGCTGGATAACTACAGGGTACAAAATACAACTGACCAATCAGGTCGCCTATTTACTTTGAACACACGTGCTCTGACGAGCTTTACCGTGTAGTTGTGTCTTTATTTTTACTCGCTTGTACCACAATACTACTATAGTTTCACGTGTTGAAAAAGCCTTTTGTCCAGAAAAAGAAACGTAAGAGATGTCTTCGACAGATGAGCTACGCGAGGTTGAAGTTCAGATCAAAGGCAATGAATATGAAGCACAACATGGACACCAAATGAGCATGGGCGATAGAGATCCCACATCAATGAATGACCACGTGAAGGTAAGGAGAAAAACCGCAATGTTAATGCATATTTGTATTCAATCCAGTAAGTTCTGAGAGACACAAGTGAAAGAACTTTAAAAAAATCAACGAAACCCTCGCAAATGATTCAACGCCATGCGAAACAACCGTTCGATTGCTTTCGTTTGAATGATCAGGGTCTTAAAATAACTGAGGAGAACGTGCTTTGTAATTATAACTGCAAATGGTTAGACGTTCAGGTGTTCTCGGATAAGGACCATAAACCGTAGGCCCCGTTTCCTGCATCTTCGATGTTATGGTTAGCAGGGGACGTAAAAAACCCACACACTTATCGCAAAGAGTAGGGCATGAAGTTCCCGTGTTGTGGTCTGGCCTTTGTTGTTAGACTGAGGGTTGGGTTGGGAAATGCTCGGAGATATTAGCTACGATAAAGCTACTCTACAATCCGAGGGTAAACAGAGTATTCACTCACTTCACTTTACTTCACTTCACTGCACTTCACTGCACTGCACTGCATTTCACTTCACTTCACTTCACTTCACTTCACTTCACTTCACTTCACTTCACTTCACTTCACTTCACTTCACTTCACTTCACTTCACTTCACTTCACTTCACTTCACTTCACTTCACTTCACACGGTCAACAGAAATAGCTAGAAATCTTAGAATTTAATTATCACTAGCATTGTTTTTAAAACAGCTCGTAGCAAATCAATTTTGATTGTTAACAAAAGTTTAAAAAAGTTATTTTGATAACGTAAAATATTAAGTTCGCGATGGAAAAAGATATAATTATATGACTTGTTGCCAAATATCAAGCCTCTCGGTTTTTCCCTGTATTACCAAACCAAAGATAACACACAAAACATCTTGACAAGAGATCTGAAATTACAATTTTCCGATATCTACGTCTAACGTCTATTTTAAGGATACCGCTTAGCCCCATTGAGACCTGTTGGACAGGTGATTCTAAACTACGAAAAAACATTCCTCTTTCTTTTTATTTTTATCTAGGTATTTTTTCAAGACGTGTTTTGCGGAACCCGATGGCTCCCACAGTATCGACGTAGTATGGCGGACAAGCTTCTCAGCGTTTGTCAACACCAAATACTGGTGCTACAGAATTATCACTGCCATTCTAGGCATTCCGACCGCGGTGCTTTGTGGGATGTATTTCGCTTGCCTTAGTTTTGACTACATTTGGTGCATTATGCCTTGTCTAAGAGCCTACATTATTGAGCTACAGTGCCTAGGAAAGATTTTCGGGCTTTGCTTGAGGACCTTTTTCGATCCTTTCTTCGAATCCGTGGGAAAGATATTTGGTGGTATCAAAATTTCCTCTCAAACGGTGTAAGAGTGGCCAAGAGTGGATGGAACCACACAGCGGTCAAACGTGTGGCACGTGCGCAGTTCCAGCCAAAATATTAGAACCTGTTTTGAACGGACACACTGTATCAAGCGGACACCAGTGAGGGTCCCAAGGATCTCTGCTGAATACAGGTCTCACTGTATAATGTAACATGAGGTTTCAATCACTTCCGAACTCGGACGGTTCTTAGGGACGACTTTGCCTCGCTTTAATTTCTTGGTTCAGTATGATCTGTAGCTAGTGACTTTTCTATCGAATTTGCACTTCGCATAATTCGGCTAAATGAACTGCTCTCCTGTAATAATCTCCGTGCGCAACTACTATTCTTGATCCATGATATGCTTTGTTTAATGGTGACTGCTTCTACCTTATAAGTAAATGGTAGTTTCTGTGATAAACAAAACTCCTGTGGTTATCTCGCTTTAATGTGTTTTGTTCTTTTCTTGATAATCCACGCTACTAGGGCTAGCCAGAGGCAAGAACTACCCGAAGGCCGCTACCATACTCCCAACTTTTCAAAATGTTCTTATACTGCTTGTAAGTGAGTACCTTCTACAAAGGCCACTTTATTTTGTCCAAGTGGATAGTCCATATATTCACTGTTATTTTAAACTCCCACGGCCACCGCTCCATAACGCCAACGGCCGCTATAGCGCGTCCCAGCTGCCAAAGGCCAGTTAGTCAACAAAGCTGACCTGAACAGTACATAAAAAATCCCATTTTTATGGAAAAAAAAAACCCACTTATAAAACTTGATCTATACCGCGTGCTGCATGCTGGTCTCTGTTTCTGTTTTATTGATATCTTATGATTGTGTTATGTATTTACATGCTACACCGTGTATTTTTTAAATATAAAAATGTTATAACTTCCGAAAAAAACAGGTGTCACGTTACACCCCTGTCTCCTCATAACTGCCCCTCCCTTAAAACGGCCACTTTTTCTTCTGGCCCCAGGGTGGCTGCTGTAGAGAGATTTTGACTATATATGACTGTATCATTCAGGTGGTGGTTGATCAAACATTTTACTGATTTTTCGTAACTCACTTTAGTTAGCCACAGTTACCAGAGCTACGCAATCAAATTCAGTACACGCAAACCGCTTCGCTAGAATTTTTTTTTATCTCTGACACGGGTCATGGAAATTTTCACCACCAATGTTATAACACAATGTTATAACACAATAACGCGGGCCAGCGCGCCGTTCGAAAGCAAATCTCAGAATAATTAACCCATACGGAGAGCCTGTTTGCAGGCTAACCAATAGCCTACTAGTAGCTCAACCAATCAGAACGCAGCATTGATAATAGACCACTGGTTCGATTTTACTAATCTGTGATAGATAGTCAGTAGCGTAGCAGCGTGCGCTGGGGGCCCCTTCATTGTGTCTTTGAAGTGTCTGTGAAGAGATTTACATGAAAGTTTTGAACAACGAGTAGATTTATACCAATTCGATCTCGATTTCCAAGCGTGATAGTTGACTTAGGCTGCGCCCTCGTCAACTATCACGCGATGGAAATCTCGAGCTTACAATGCAACTTTTTAATGGTGCATTTGGGAAGTTTGGAGAGCACTCAAGATGCTAGAGTTGCTCGCAGCCATCCTTTTTGAGAAACTCTTACCCTTGTGATCTCAAATTTTTTTTCCGCGTGCATTACGAATCGACAGTGTGGTCTATAAAGCATGAACTTATTGTTGATTGAGGGTTCCTTGGAGTGCTTTGTTAAACGCGATAGCAATGCTAACGGGTCCTAATGGGAGGAATCAATGGAGAAATGCGGTTTCATTCGAGTGGAGCGAGAGCAATCGAAGGGCAAACGGGCGTTCTTTTCTACTTTGAGAACTTTCAAGGGATGTAATTTATGTCCTAATGAATCATCGGGCACTTGACTGTGGGAAAGATGCTTGACAGTTGTCATGGCAACTTACTCCATGGGAAGGCAGTAAAACTGGTCGGGAAAAGGGGAGGGAAGGCTTGGGAAAGCTAGGGTTGCTGCTGAGGTGGCGCTGGGCGTGTAAATCAGCGGTCCTGCCCAAAATTGCTAGCCGCAATGTAGCCAAGCCTGGTGTACAGTCTTTTGAAAATGGCGGCTAGGGACGATAATATTTCTGATGTCGAATTGCGTCGCCAACTCAAGGCTTTTGGTGAAGATGCTGGGCCGGTGACTGATACTACAAGGCCCTTTCTTCTTCGCAAATTAAAGCGGCTGCAGAATGAAGGAAAGAGCAATAAGTCGAGTGCGGAAAAACCGGCACCCAGGAGAGCTACTCCAAGGCGGTCGTTGCCCGCAACACGAAATCAGAGTCCGTCTCGAAAGATGATCGGATTTTCGAGCGATGAAGAAGACGCTCAACCAAGTCTTTCAGGAAGATTAGTGGATTCAAGTAGGTTAAGGGGTAGGCGAAGGGACGACACTGCTACCACACGAACTACCACACTGAACGAATCCCCGGGACGGGGAAAGTCGAAACCGACGACTCCGCAGAGAAGTAAGTTAAGGCCGCGAGAGCCAAGCTTTATCGACAGCGTTCCTGAGAAAATTTTAGATACTTCAGATGGTAATAGCGTAGAATTTTCAGATTCCGACAGACAAGTGTATTCTAGATCGAAGAGTCGCGGTATTGGTATAACTAGATATTTACGGCCGGTAAAACGAGAAAGGGGTCGAAAAGAAAGCGAAAGATCAGAAACTACTATCCCATCAACATCGTACGACAACGAACAAAGCGTAATAACTGCTGATTCGGAACTGGACCTTTCATTTCAAGAGAGACCCGCTGGAGCCAGACTTGTGAAGAGAAGCTCTTTCTGGTCCTCGACAATCAAGATTGCTTTGGTGATAAGCGCTGTTTGCATGGCTGTGTTGTTGTATGTGACCCTCAAAAGCCACTCAAGCGAGAAAACGATCCCAGAGTTGGGTAAGAATATAACTTGATGTTTTGCATTTGGAAAAAACAAAGCTGTTATGTGCAGTTATCAACGAATTGCTTCTTAAAGAGCCTGTACAAGTTACCGAGTTCTCAAAGCAATGCTTTAAATTCGTTTATATTTTTATGGACTTAACTATTATCATAACATCATCTTAATTTTTTGGCATTACTTATTAATTGCTTCGGTTTTAAGTGTCTTTCTTACATCTTTGTCTCAGTGAAGCTACCAGTCTGTCAAGGTGAAAATCAGGTGGAGAAAGACAAAGAATCAACGGTAAATACAATAACTTGCATGGTATACTTGTACAATACCTAATCAAAAGATATAACAATACACCCAATTTCTAATTAATGAGGTCCAGGCTATCTGTGACATTGCAACCTCTACTAGTATCACTCGCTCGAACATAGTTAATGGAGGTGACTGGCAATGAAGCCCGGCAAACATCAAAGGAGCAAACAAAGATTTATGTTGGAAGGCCCACGACCCTGCACAATCTTTTGGTTTTGTGCTCATACACTATGCATGAGTTATATAACCAACATGTTTCTTTTGGTTAGTTCCTCAGTACAGAGTAAACTAGCGAACAAAAACATACAACAAAGGACTTTGTCGGGTTTCATAACCATTCCCCTCTATTAACTATGGCTCAAAATCTGCTTCATCTATTCATATTTAATGGATTTGACAACACTTTTTTAAAAATCATTTATAAGAGATGCTTAGAATATTTGAAAAAACTAAAGGTACAAAAGCAAAATCAATGGTTGGCTTCTTTGGAGAATGAATACAATTTTAAAAATCTATAGTGCCGACATCAGTGACATCACCTATAACTTTTGTTATTAATATACCAACGAGGGAACTATTGGCTGGTGAAACAAGGAATTCTTTTGTTTAATATTTGATTTAAAATGTTTGTAAACAAATATCTTCCCTATAAAACATGTTGGGACTATGTATGTGCATTTCGCCGGTAAGGTTATAAAATAGTAAAAGGTAAAAACTGTTAAAATGTTTGACTAAACGTTTTCGATCTTGCGATCATCTTCAGAGTGAAGATGATCGCAAGATCGAAAACGTTTAGTCAAACATTTTAACAGTTTTTACCTTTTACTATTTTATGTTGGGACTAGTTTCTCTCTGTCATATGTGATGTCAGAAAACTTGCAGAATGAGTCATAAAGCAATACAGCACATATTCTTACATTGTGATGGATGTATAGTAGAGTATAGCAATATTCTTACACTGCAATACAAACACCATTCCCCTTTGTGAAGATAGTGTAGTTTAGCGTACGCATACAGCCGCCTCTCATTCGCTCCCACTACTACTCGCACATAGTAGCAGAAGCAAATGAGAGACGGCTGTATTCGCAGGCTAAGTGTAGTTTAGCAAGCTGTATTTCAAATCTGGAGGTCCCTATTTTAATACCTCCACCTTGCCACTGTCTTGTTCTTTGTAGTCTGAAGTTCAACTCCTTGTCCATACCTTTTAGATAGTAAACTGGTCAGCCTCAAGATTGCAGAAAACTGTTAGAGATTTTTAATGTATACATAATCATTTTACGAGTCAGAGTTTTTTGTCTATTCATGGTCTTTGACACAATTAGGACAGCACTATTAAATACAATGGTACTAGTAAGTTTTTTTTTTTTTTGGAAAAAAAAATTCAGAGAGTTTCATAAATATATAATGGCTTCTCAACATGGTTTTAACATTTGTGTGGCAATCAAAGTTGTAGTGAATAGTAGCGTGCACCCGGGCGGGGGATCCCACATAACAGGGACATGGGTGCTCATTGGAAATTTAAGGTACCACACAGTCCTGCTCTGTGAGTGTGACTTATAATAATTTTTTTTCATCCCTTAGAGGTAATTTTAATAACTAGTAATAGTTCACACTAAATCTGCCCCCGCTTCTATTTTATCCGTCAAGGGTATAAAATTCTTATAAAAATTCCATGCGTTAAAAGAAACTATAATTATTTATTTTATGAAATGAAATTTTATATTTTTTTGTAAACTATATCACTAATACTGTTCAAGTACTGTAACTTAGGCATCTTATCATAAAAATGATCCAAAGAATCAACAAATAAGTTAACTAAACCAACACATTCTGTGTGAACTCATTCTATCACATGATACTCTTTACATAATACTTTCACGAAGTGCATTCTGGAAAAAAGTATTAAACCACTCTGTTGTTCTAGTTTGATACTGGAACAAATCATTTGTCTTGATATACGAGGACTCTATGAGCAAACGTATCTCGAAGGCAGAACAGAAGTTGAGATTTATTTTCCGAGATGTAAACAGAAGTATTGCGTTACAGTTTCCATATATGCAAATTAGAGTCAAACTTTTTGTCCTCAATGAAAACGCCGCAAAACATTTACTGTTACATTTGGATCCCTGCCAGTCAACCCAGCCGTCACATGGGCTCTATGCCACGTAAGATTACTCAATAAAAATAAGTGATCAATATAAACATGATCTTTATACGTGTGGTGTTTAATTGGGTCGAGTTTGTCGACCTCTTTGCTGATTTGTGTCCAGACAGTTCAAACTGGTACTGCTGAATTTGAATTCAAGATATGAAGAAACCACTGTGGCGACAGATACCAGCCCTAAGATATATTTTGGAAAGATCTTCTCCTCCTCATGCAGCAAATAATATCTTCCTCGATCTCCTCCTCGTATTCCTGGTGGCAAGTACCCTAGGTGCCAGAGGATTTTTTTGCGCGGCTTCGCCGCTCACAATCGCAGCCTTGCCGGGAAAAAATCCCTCTGGCACCCAGGGTAGGTGGCAAGAATTACCCATGTAGCATTGCCTTGCGAGCTGACTGAAAAATTAACTGGGACCACCATGCGCACCTAGTTTCATCAAATCGGGATTGATTCGCATGCTACACCAATATTTCACACATCCTTTATACGTATACGCGGGGGAGACTCTAATGCCTCCTCGGGTTTTGGCCTCTGGGCCAAAACCCTGCGGGGGGCAAAAACAACGACACATTTGAAACGAAGTTTGCAAGACATGTTTTGGTCGTGCAACGACCATCTTCAGTTGAAAGTAGAATTAATTTAAGTTACATTTAAGTTACATTTGAATTTATAATAGAGGTACAGGTGTACCAATTCTAAGACAAAACAATATCTCTTGTTTTCTCTCCAGCTCAATACCCTAAAAGCTCTCACTATATGGACCTTTTTGAGGCTGAACAACCCCTCCCCCCAGGAGGTACTTGCTATATGGAAGTTACCCCTGGGGTGTGCATGTGAAGATCTGGATTATAGCCCCAGGCTTAGATGTGTGCAGTATTCTCCTCTTGTCTATCTTCTTGATATATTTGTTGTGTCTGTTTTGTTTTGTAGCCCCCTGACTGTATAACATTAGTCAATATCAGCAAGGCATATGCAGAGTTGCTGTTTAAGCAGCTAGTCGTTAAAGCAGGTAAGATAAGAGGGCTGATTTACCGATTATAATCAATGATGATGAGTTCTAGTTTGATGTGTCATGATTCTATGATATCATTCTAGTTTGATGTGTTATATTTCAATCTATAAATGTTGTCATGTTTTTCTTCAGGTTTATTTGAATGCCAAGATCCAAATACAGGGAGTAGAAATCTTTCTGTGGGAGAGTTTAAAAAACAAATCAATGAAGATAATGTAAGTAGAGAAACGAATTCCTAAGTCAAGAAATAAGCAAAAAGTTGACTTATACCATCAGATAAACAAAGACTAGTAGTGAAGTTGGTTTTTTAGTATCACCTTTCCTGTAGTGGTGATGTTATACGTAACAGTGTACTTGGATTATGATGTATAGGTGCATGCAAATTCTGAATATTCAACTTTCCCCTTCAAGGGCAAGCTGAATCGATGATAGACAGCAGTACTAACCCAACATTCTCTGTAAGAACCTTCTACTCACAGACATTGTGGTCTTTTAGTCCTGAGTGTACTGGCTACTCTTGAGATAAATATAATTTTTCAAGATGAAAAAAATAAGTTTAATGTGAAACAGTCCTTAAGTTGTATAATCTGGGATAGTATACTTCCTTGATGGCCTTGAGTGAAAATTTTTTTTTGAGAAAATGTTTCAGGAAATTCAAATTACAGAAGTACTGCAAGAGGGAAATTATTATACATGCATACATACATGTACATACACTTAATTTCAACTTGAATTATCAGAGTACATGTAGCTCTATTGATTTAATATCTTAGAGAATTGCGAAAAATACATAAATAAATTAAATTATTGATTAAATACAATACCGTATTTACTCGTGTATAAGTCGACCTTTTACGACCAAAAAATCAGCCCAAAAAATCGCCCTCGACTTATACACGAGTCATACACAAAGACCTGACAAAGCAGTCCAAGAAATTAGCATAACAATTGCTTGAAGAGCATTCAGAAAACTGAGTTTCCAAAACCAGTTCTAATTCTGGTCGAGTTTCTTAGTTTTCGGCGCTTTCTTTGTCAACAAAAAAGTGTGAAATAATAAATGTTAAATGTTTTAAACATAAACCTACTGAAGATGATTTCTATTGTGTCTTTTGATCTGTGGAGCAGACATTTCTCTTAGAGCTTCGCTCCTGTTCCCTTAGCTTGCTGAACTTTCGTTTTCATCGAACGATTACTGTAGCTTAGTAACCTGGCAAACTTCAGAAAGCACGTGGAGTTATCTTAGTTTCCACTACTCCTCAAATTCGTTGTTTGGTTACCAAGTTTTCCAAGATGGCGGTGTTTCTATTGAGCGATCTTTCGAAGCTCTTCGGCGTTCCTTTGGTCCTCTTATCTAAATCTCCTTTTAAACTCAACATTGAGATCGAGGTTAGTTAAATGCAATGCGATTTACTCCCAAATATCGTAAAACACTTCGCTACAAAATCGAAAAGTTCGTATGTGCTTGAATCGTAATTAAACAAGTCTTGATAAACTTCACAGCATACGATTACACCTCTGCTTTTTTTAATTCATTGTGTTTTCAATACATTCTCAGGAAGAAAACATTGACGTTTTGGGAAATTTCTATTGGTCTGAATTTTATTTCTTTCACCATAAATGATGAAAAATCTGTTTTTTGACCTGGAAAATGATGGCTCGACTTATACACGAGTTCGACTTATACACGAGTAACTACTATTAATAATACTAACAATGATTATGATAATCATATAATTATTAAGTGCATTTTAAGTTTTGGATGGCTAGTGTGAATGAATCTTGAGCTAGTGCATTAAAAACAAAGTAAGTTACACCTTGCCCAAAATGTAAGCTGGAAAACTGTACACTCACCCTGGTAATAATAATTAATACTTGCTTGCTGTGGGAATTAGTTGCACAGTGTACAATTGAATCTACTCAAGACATACTTTTTGCACTGCTTTATGAACATTGCAGACATCCCGAGAGGCTCCTGATCAAAAAAAGATCCTCAACAGTACACTGGAACTGATTCTTAATAACTCTGACTGGAAAATAAGGTAACATGAAGTTTAATTAATGAGTGGTACCAAAGTCTCTTCCTGCCCAATAAATGCTTCTTGTATTGTGTATGTTGTTAGTGGTGTGACTAATTTCGATTTTTCATGTGGATATCAAAATAACATTTTGAAAAACAAAGAAAAACAAAAAAATATGTGAGTGTTGCACAGCTTTTTAAACAATGCTTCATTCTAAAAGATGGTCTGTACTCTGGTTACTTATTAATTTTTTCTCAGCGCACAACTGTGCCGGTGTTTACTTGTTGGCACTCTACCGGTAGGTATTCCTAGTCATTTAAGTAGTGATCATTTTTCGTCAATACAGTGGAACCTGTGTATACCAGCCACTCTTGGGACTTGAGGAACTGGCTGCTTAATGCAATATCACTAAAAATACTCACTGGACATGGTCTAATGTTAATTATCTAGCAAAAGCACTTCATGCAAGGAAATGGCAATAGGACAATTCAACACTCTTTCAAGTGATCAATACTTTAGACAAAGTTCAGTGCCAACTTGCAGCTTAATGGTATAATAGACAGTGATCCATCTACCTGCGCGTCCTGCATCTCAGACTTAAAAATTTCCGAAAAGATGCACAAATTTAGTCCTGCATGCATCCATTTGGATGCAGAAAAATTACAATTACAATCACAGGTTATGCCCTTTACTCTTTTACAGGGCATCTGCCAGAATGTGGCGATACAGAACCGCATGCTAACATCTGCATCTGCATAATCAGATCATTTTTCCTCATAAAACAAGAAAATTGTGCCATATTAGCAATAAAGCAGCTTCCTCTCAACCCCAAAAGGAAAAATTCCGAAGTGATTGGTTAGTGACTAATTTTTAACCTCCAGGCCTTTGACCAAAGAGCCTGAAAACTAGTTTTCATGAAACTGTCTGGTTACAAAGCTATGGACGTTCCACGAACACAGCACAGGAAATGAGCTAAAATGCCATATGGGACTTACTCTTTTGTCCGAGGGACTCGCAGGTTTTTGGTTTTGGTCTCTGGACTCACTACTGCCTATTTCTGGATGGATGACTGAATATACAGTAACATTGTGTAAATAAAGTACCAGCAATAGATTGTCCTCTACTCTTCTAAGGTACAAACTGTATACAGTACTGTATTTATATGACTTGCAGTTCATAACAAAATATCTGATGTCTTCATTTCATACATGTAGTTGTTACATTCAATTTCACAGACTGTTGTTATATTAGGGGTGACCGCTTAATGCAGGTAAAATAACAAAGAAAGACAAACATAGGAATGCTACAGGGTGGCTGTAGCCGCTTAATACAGGTTGCTGTGTAGTACATGTAACAAATACATCGTTTGTGTGAGTGAAAAATCAGGACTTTGAAAACTGGCTGCTTAAAAAGGGTGGCTACTCAATACAGGGCTGTTATATACAGGTTCAACTGTAGATAATTAAATCTGCTCTGTTTCTAATGAGTTTTCTAAATTCTTCAGATTGTTTGATGGCAATAATGAGATATCATACAATAGTACAAATGTGAAATGGATTGACACATCAGTTTCTGCAAAACCTATGTTGTGCCGCATCAGGGAAGCAATGTCCCGCCTGGCATATCTCTCTTTCTTGATTGGATTTGGTAAGTACACTGTACAGTGACATCAGTACACAAGTTAGAACTAACTAAAATTCAGTCAATGTCAGACATGCAGTATTGCTTTCAAGTTGGCTGTCTGAAGTCAAAATGTTTGGTTTTTCAGCAGGCAGAGACCAAAATCACTGGGGTAATAATAATAAAACCTGGCTCCTAATGTTCAGAGCTGCATGCATAAAAGCCTGTCTCTAATGAATTGTCTGTAAAGTAATGTAGAGTTTGACTGTATTATTCAAGACTAGATTAATACTCCCTTGCTTTCTTGCAAAGTCCGATAGAACAAGTTTGGAAAGTGGCAACTGAAAATTAAGGGTTTTAATGCCTGTTCCCTTTTCCTTGGTGGATCCATGTACAGTAGTAATGGTTTTCTATTGTATTAAGTGAATTTATAACCTATAGAACTAGGTCTTATCTAAAAGGTAGTGGAAACTGTTTTCTAGAAAGTCCTCAGTGACACTTCTTGTCTAGTTGTAATTAAACCTGACACGATCAATCTTATCTTAGACTACTTTCATAAGTTTGACAAGAACATACGCTTCACTTATGACTTGTTTGAAAACACCACCCCGCATTTCCTCGATATTAACATTTCACCCAATGGCATTGGAATCTACCGTAAAGACACCTTCTCTGGTCAATACACCAACTTTGACAGCTTCGTTCCTTGGCGTCACAAAATTTCTTGGATCAGAGCACTAGTCGACCGCATTCATAGAATCTGCTCACCCAATATGGTTAAGTTTGAACTAAAAACTCTAAAAAAGATCACCTCCTGGAATGGCTTTCCGTCACGTATTTCTCATGCGCTCATTCGCCGCTTCTCATCCAACGCCCTTAACAAGAATCAGACAACAGCCAACAACTCCAAAGATAAAGATGAGCCCGTCACTATCTGGCTTTCTATTCCCTACATTGGCGAGAAAACGTCACAACTTCTTCGTTCCTTTAAACGAAAGCTGCGGAGACATTTAAAAAACCCTAACACCCAGATCAGAATTTGTGAGAAAACCACAAAATTGTGCTTCTACACCAACAACAAAGATAAAGTGCCACTTTTAAACAAATCACACGTCGTCTACAAATTCAGTTGTCCTGGCTGCCAGTCATCATACATTGGCAAAACTGACAGAACCCTTCTCACCCGAACACGTGAACACGCTGTAACTGATAAAGAGAGTGCGATTTACAAACATCTACGCACGTGCGAACATTTAGCCTTTATCCATAATTTATTAAATCTACCCGACACTCTAAATAACATCACCGCACCAACTATTTCTAGCAACAAGGATTACGTAATCAATGTAGTTCAGAATAACACAAGGGTGTTAGATTTTGACGATAATTGGAACCTGCTATTATACAAAGAGGCCTTCCACATCAAACGACAATCGCCATCTCTTAACAATGGATTAAAATCCAGCAGGGAACTTTGCTTATTCTCTTGAGTATACTGGTACCTTCTATTTAAGCTGCTAATTTTGTATACATTTTTAGTCTGATGATGGTATAGTTTATACCGAAATATAACTGCCATTTAAAATCTTGTTTTCGTTCATTTGTTGTCAAAATTTAAAGACACGATGAATCTACTCGGTCTATCGTTTATCTTATTTGTCTAGTTGTGTCCAAACTATTTCAGAGAGCTAATACGAAAGAAAGTCTACGGCAATCGATGAAGAAATCTTCTTAAACTAGTAACTGTTGCTTCTGTTAACAGCATGTTTATTTCTTTTTTTAGCTGTTGGAGGATTGATGTTTGCATATTTTATTGTGCGGCAAAGGTGGAGAAGAGAGGAAGAAGAGACAAGATTGATGTATCAGTTTGTGGAAAATATTATTGGTAGGTTTACCAGTGAACTTCACATATTTTTGGTGCATGCAAAACTGTGTGGTGTCAAATTACAGCGCTGTATTGAAGTCTGCCACTCCCTTGTTGAAACAATATGACAATGTTTGTTTTCTGTGGTGTTCTTTGATCGCCTTGAGGAGATAAAGTTTTGCAAAACTGAATTTAGTCTGAAGAACATAGATTAAGTGTTTTTTTTTTTAAAAAAAAAAGAAAGAAATAATGGAGTGCACCAGTTGAATGTTGATGTTGTTTTTATCCAGACATATTACGGGAGCATCATGAGGCCAGTAAAGTGGAGAAGAATCTGTTACCATATCTTCCTATTCCTCATGTTCGAGACATGCTCATTCCTCCATCTGACAGGTTTGCTTAGACATCATTTGCCTAATGATAAGTGCATTATGCCCCAAATTGATAAATCTGGGTTCAGGCAAGAGTCAGTTTAGGAGAGCTCAAAAGTACTGCTCCCCTTCACCTGCTCAAGTATTGTTTGCTTTATGCTATTATTCTGGACTAAGATGTTTAAGACTCACAAAAAGTCTTTCTCTTCTCAAACAGACAGAGACTTTCCAAAGCATGGAACAGAGCTGTTCGGTTTTTGAGTGCTAACGAATCCCGTATTCGAGTGGAAAGCCAGAGGATCGCTGGAGAGGATTTTGAAGTCTGGCGTTGGATTCATATTGCTACACCCAAACCTCACAATCCCAAACTGTCACTTTCAGTAAGTAGTTGTTCTCACTGTGATAGTAATATGATTCACCTTGTTGGGATGTTTAGTTGAGCTGATGGTTGACATATGTACTGGTGTTCTGGTCAAGCAGTCTGACTTTGAACCCCAGCTAGTCACTGTGTTGTATGTACTCTTCTAAAGACAAAACACCAGGCTCTCATAGTGCTGCTCTCACCATCCTCACCCACCCCTCCCCCAGGAATATAAACAGCGACTGGCACATTATAAGAACAACCAGACAAACATGCTTCCAGAAGTAGGGGATGATTCCTTGTGGTGGAGTAGTATCCCATACCGGGGGATAGGGTGGGGAGTACATGTAGTACTCCTAGGCACCTCATTATGCAGAAAAGAAAAAGGCTCAGAATTGTCTCATTCAGATGAATAGTGCATTTTGTACAACTGCATGAGCTGGAACCAACTTGAAAGAGTTGCCATGGTCATGGACAAGGGGAGATGGAGATCTGTGGTGCACAAGTTCTTCCTTAATGGCAATTCAATGGTTTAGGTCATTAATACATGTATACAGAGCACTTACGGCTGAATAAGTTTAGAAAATCTGCCAATTTTGGTTTTCTCCATAGGGCTCCAAACATGGTAAATACTGGCAGGGACAAGGTATGTAACACATTGTTCTCTTTTCTTATTTAGCTCCTGAGTTAGCTCAGATCCTGCTACTCTGAAATAATACATGTACATGTACAGGGTTCTTGCTACATTTTTTCATAGAAGGTAAAAAACCAGAAATAGCAGGTAACTTTGTTACCTGCTCTTCACGCCAGGGGTGTGGGGGCCGCGTGGGGGTCCAGGGGGCAAAGCCCCCGGGAGCTACTGGGTTTTCCGTGATTCAAAGTGTCTTTTAACATGACTCGTGGCACCCTTTTTCATGAACCAACAAATTGTTGTTATAGTCAAAGTGATCATTTTTATTTATTGACTGTGGCAATTTAGTATTATGCAACGTTTATTCATTTTTTCTTTCAAGATTATGTTACTTTTCTTCATCAAACTTAATACTAAAAACTACTTTGAAATACTACTAAGCTTTGACTGCAACAGGGAAAATACAAGTGCTCAAAACTCAGGATTCAGAAGACAATGCACTGGCAAGCGTTTTTAAGTGTTAACTTGACGTTCGTATCGATCACTGTCGCGTGTCAGTGGCTGTTAAATTAATTTAATACTCAGCAAAATAAAGTAGGTTATACGGTACTATTTTATTGATTTTTACCCACCACCGCTTTTCTGACGCTTTGGTTGAAAACCAAATTCTAACAGACCTTTCTGTCGTTTTGTGTGGACGCCATTTTGTAAACGTTTCTCAATGGATTATGGGGGGTTTCCCCTGGCCGCGAGAGGAATGGAAAGGAAACATGGCGGACGTCGTTTCGAGGGGTGGAAAAACAAGTTGGATTGCTTCAACAAATGATGTATTTTCAAAGCGGTAACATCTGCTAAATATCTTCACAGCATTGGTTCGAAGGGAAAGCAATTTTTTCCCATAACCGAAATGGGATTTCACCTTTGAACAGACGAACATTAGTTGGATAATTTCGGTAAATATTTCAGTGAAACAGCCGGTAACATTTACTTGAACAGCCGGTAAAAATTACCGGTTACCGCCTCTTAACAAGAACCCTGCATGTACATCCCAACTTTAAAATAACTGCTGTAAATCGATTTGAGAAAGGATATTAAGCATCCCCTCCATTAACTATGTATCAAGTGGCATGATGTTGGGATTTTTTTCCTTGAGATGCACCTTAGTGCCAATACCTCAGTACAGATATTTGATAAATAGGGAAGGATAAAATACAACGACAATAATATGTACTTATTGACTGAATGGGAGGGCCGGATAGGAAAATATTTGGTTCGAGGTCAGGACATACGGACCAAGCGCAGCGAGGTCTGTGAGTCCTGACTGAGAGACAAATATTTTTCCGTCCGGCCCTCCCACTCAGTCAATAAGCATTTTATCATATGACTACCTTTTTGTTTCATTTTCAATTTTTTGGTGGAATGAGGCCGCGCCGGGGCCGTGTGCCCTATCACTTCTACGCATACGGCCCTCATACGGGACCTTTTTTCTTATGGTTTTCAAGGAAATTGCTTGCTGGGCCGTACAGGTCATATGATAAACATGGTTCATATGGGTCATTGATGTAGTGATTGCTATGATTGACATTACTCTGTATAAGGACTTAATTGTTGGTAATAAATCACATGTAATCAGATATAGGGGACAGGGAAAGCAGATTGAAGCAATCAGGCAATGTAAGATGAAGTTTGGAAGGTCCTAGAAGAATAAATATTATAAATCACAATGTACAATTGAAAACCTGGAAAGTCCTGAGGGTCTCGAAAAGCCATGGAAAAGCAATATGCTCTCTGAGAATAAGAATGCAAAAAAATTGAATATATAACAAACAAGTCAGAAACTGACGTAATTTCAGAGAAAAATAAACACAACCACAGATTTTACGCATTATAATGTCGGACAATACCTGAAATAAATAATTGTTTTGACAAAACTGTCAACCGCTTATTAAATTGGGTCATGGAAAACTCAAAAAGGTCATGGAAAGTCATGGAATTTTTAAAGCTCAAAAGAGTACAAACTCTGATAAAATACCGTATGTACATTTCCTTATGATAAATCTCCTTTTAATTCTCTTAATGTCTTTTTTTTTGTTGTGGGACAAGTGTAAACCACTCTTTAGTAACCTGAACTTTAACAGTCCTGCTGTTTCTCTTTCAGCATTTGAAAACTTTCAGTCAGCTGTAAATCCACCCGTGATTAGTCCCACGCCATGTTTGAAAATAAGGAACATGTTTGATCCTGATGTGTAAGTGCACACTTATGATCTGACATACTGTTTATTTTAATAAACTCTTGTTTGGAGGATTCATGAATGCAGGTTTTTTAAAAGTGAGAGAGAAGCAATAACTAGTCTGGAGTCTTTGAAAGTCAAGGAAACTTTGACTTTTGAAGGAATTAACAACTGTTTAGTTATGACTAATTTTGCTAAATCTTTTAAATGTACATGTATCTGTCTAGGTAAAACTTGCAATTAGTTATAATGAGGGGTATCTCATCAGTCAGTTATACTGAATGCAAGGTGATTCTACCCAGTTGTAGACCTCTATATTTTCATGAAGAAGAAATGAGCAGCTACTTGTGCTTGTTGTTTGTGCCGATGAAGTAGATAAACAATCAATGCCTCGGCAAAGACCATACAGGAAATTGCCAATAATGATTCATTGTGAATTAGATTTTCAGTGCTAAGTGCTAAACGGCAGGAGTTTTCTGGTTTTCTTTTTTTATAGACATTTCATTGCTTGGTTTAGTAGGGTTGTCAAAATAAGCTGGCAACCGGCGCATTTCACCGGCTATTTTGAATACTGTTTCGGCTACTCCAAATGTTAGTAGGTCAGTTCTGAGCGTGATATTGGAGAAATAAAATGGAAATAGCCACCTACTTTTGGATGGAACCTCCTACTCAAAAACCTACTAACAACCCTGGTTTAGTCAATACTTATTTTGAGTTGTGGTTATTGCAGTGAAACGGAAGATGGCTGGCATGTGATGATCCAAGATGCCATTTTGGAGAAGTGTATTGAGAATGGAGCAGGTGTGGTTCATATAGCAGTGGACAAGAGTTCTAGTGAGGTATAGCTTAAGGTTATTCATATTGCAGAATATTATTTAACATACAGGGCCCACTTGATCAAAGGATGGATCTAGTACTGTCCTCCAGATAAATCACTACTCAGTGGATAGTATGATATGTGTTGTTAAGGGAAAGTTCATTTAATATGACAAGGGGGGAGGGGATGAAAATTTTGAAACTCGAAGCTTGAAATTTTAGCAGCCCCCCTCGTTATCGGTTTAACTTTTTAGGAGCCCCTAACCCCCTTTAGTAGTAAAAATTTCAGAGCCCCTCTCCTAGCCCAACAATTTATTTCAGAGCTCCCCCTTCGGGTGTGTAAAAATTTTCGGAGCCCCCCCCTCAATATCTTAATCTCCCCCTTGTCATATTAAATTAACTTTCCCTAATGTTCAGTAGTTGAATTATTCACTGGATAGTGATTTATCTGGTGGATAGTGTCATTCACCCTTTGAACAGTTGTATTGCAGAACAGGCAGAGAAATTAACAGAATGATATTTCACACATTTTTCAAAGGCTAATCTATGAAAGATGTCTACGATCAAGCTGAAATGAAAATTGCAGGCTTTAACTGGGGTTGGGGGGGGGGGGTGTTGTTTTCTTTACTGTGGGGGTGGGTGGGCAGGTGTTGTTGTTTAATGTGTGCTGTGGGTGTGTTGTCTTGGTTGGCCCAAAACCTGGTCTGTGTCTGATTCATCAATCTTTTTGCCTCCATGAGCTTAGTGTAGAGTAGTACACTGTACATGACAAGCCATAGGAGTACGTACATGGGAGGCTGTAGGTTTGAATGAGATGCGTTATTTAGGTCTGTGAAGGGTCAAGGACCTAGCAAAGGCTAATTCAGACGCATCGGCTCACAATCATGATTTGGCAAGTGAGTTTATATGGAAAGTAATTGGCGCCTGTGAATGGTGACCACAAAACATGCCTTGACTTCAGTGCACAGTCAGTCGATTCCGAATAGAAGGTTACGTGGATTTCCGGTTTGTGGATAAACATGTTATCTTGCCAGAAATTGACAGAGGGATCCATTCTCTGTTTTCACGAAGGTACAGAACCGGACCCATCAAGCAAAATTCCATTTAGTACCTTATCTACCATGTGTTTGGGGGCAAAACAATTGTTCTGTTTGGATGCGAAAGAGAACTTCTACATTGCTTGCACTAAACAACATACATATTCCCTTCCCGTTAAATCGAGTTCCAATCGTAATAGGAAGAGAAAAATGTCTAAGTGGTGTTTTGAACGATGTTCCTTTCGCCCTGAAGCCCTGGCAGTTCTAACGTTGTTGTCCACACGTTTCAGGGATGCGTGTATTTGAAGTGTGACACTCACCACTCAGCAAGGGTTGGCCTTTATGAAGGCCTTCACATGGATGCTGGTTTGACGGTGAGCTGTGTAAAATAGCTTGAAATGAATAATGTCAATCGGTGTGGAATTTTTTTGATTTTCCATTTATATGCCATGGCTAATTGCTCTCGTTGACAGCTGATTCAAAGGCTCTTAAAAATGCGGTAGACTAGAGACGGAGATGTAACCGAATAATCCTCTTAAATTGGCCTGATAAATTAGTGGTTAATTACAACTACCTAAATTTTCCAACTTTAGTTCAGTTTCTTAGTTCTTGAGTTTTTCTAAATAGTATTATTTTTACAAATTGAGACATGACCCACTAGAGTAGCCAATAGGCTACTCTAGTGGGTCATGTCTCAATTTGTAAAAATAATACAATTTAGAAAAACTCAAGAACTAAGAAACTGAACTAAAGTTGGAAAATTTAGGTAGTTGTAATTAACCACTAATTTATCAGCAATTTAAGAGGATATTCGGTTACATCTCGTCTCTAGTCTACCGCATTTTTAAGAGCTTGAATCAGCTGTCAACGAGGCAATAGCCATGGCATATAAATGGAAAATCAAAAAAATTCACACCGTTGACATTATTCATTCAAGCTATTTACACAGCTCACCGTCAAACCAGCATCCATGAAGGCTTCTAAAGGCCAACCCTGCTGAGTGGTGAGTGTCACACTTCAAATACACGCATCCCTGAAACGTGTGACACAACGTTAGAACTGCAGGTGCTTCAGGGGAAAGGAAATCGTTCAAAACACCACTTAGACATTTTTCTCTTCCTATTACAGATGGAACTCGATTTAACGGGAAGGGAATATGTATGTGTTTAGTGCAAGCAATGTAGAAGTTCTCTTTCGCATCCAAACAGAACATTGTTTGAAAACAAATGGTAGATAAGGTACTAAATGATTTTGCTTGAAGGGTCCGGTGTACCTCGTGAAAACAGAGAATGGATCCCTCTGTCAATTTCTGGCAAGATAACATGTTTATCCACAAACCGGAAATCCACGTAACCTTCTATTCGGAATCGACTGACTTGTGCACTGAAGTCAAGGCATGTTTTGGGTCACCCATTCACAGGCGCCAATTTACTTTCCATATAAACTCACTTGCCAAATCATGCATTGTGAGCCGATGCGTCTGAATTAGCCTTTGCTAAGGTCCTTGACCCTTCACAGACCTAAAATAAACGCATCTCATTCAAACCTACAGCCTCCCATGTACGTACTCCTATGGCTTGTCATGTACAGTGTACTACTCCTACACTAAGGCTCATGGAGGCAAAAAGATTGATGAATCAGACCAGACCAGGTTTTGGGCCAACCAAGACAACACACCCACAGCACACATTAAACACAACACCTGCCCACCCACCCCCACAGTAAAGAAAACAACACCCCCCCCCCCCAACCCCAGTTAAAGCCTGCAATTTTCATTTCAGCTTGATCGTAGACATCTTTCATAGATTAGCCTTTGAAAAAATGTGTGAAATATCATTCTGTTAATTTCTCTGCCTGTTCTGCAATACAACTGTTCAAAGGGTGAATGACACTATCCACCAGATAAATCACTATCCAGTGAATAATTCAACTACTGAACATTAGGGAAAGTTAATTTAATATGACAAGGGGGAGATTAAGATATTGAGGGGGGGGCTCCGAAAATTTTTACACACCCGAAGGGGGAGCTCTGAAATAAATTGTTGGGCTAGGAGAGGGGCTCTGAAATTTTTACTACTAAAGGGGGTTAGGGGCTCCTAAAAAGTTAAACCGATAACGAGGGGGGCTGCTAAAATTTCAAGCTTCGAGTTTCAAAATTTTCATCCCCTCCCCCCTTGTCATATTAAATGAACTTTCCCTTAACAACACATATCATACTATCCACTGAGTAGTGATTTATCTGGAGGACAGTACTAGATCCATCCTTTGATCAAGTGGGCCCTGTATGTTAAATAATATTCTGCAATATGAATAACCTTAAGCTATACCTCACTAGAACTCTTGTCCACTGCTATATGAACCACACCTGCTCCATTCTCAATACACTTCTCCAAAATGGCATCTTGGATCATCACATGCCAGCCATCTTCCGTTTCACTGCAATAACCACAACTCAAAATAAGTATTGACTAAACCAGGGTTGTTAGTAGGTTTTTGAGTAGGAGGTTCCATCCAAAAGTAGGTGGCTATTTCCATTTTATTTCTCCAATATCACGCTCAGAACTGACCTACTAACATTTGGAGTAGCCGAAACAGTATTCAAAATAGCCGGTGAAATGCGCCGGTTGCCAGCTTATTTTGACAACCCTACTAAACCAAGCAATGAAATGTCTATAAAAAAAGAAAACCAGAAAACTCCTGCCGTTTAGCACTTAGCACTGAAAATCTAATTCACAATGAATCATTATTGGCAATTTCCTGTATGGTCTTTGCCGAGGCATTGATTGTTTATCTACTTCATCGGCACAAACAACAAGCACAAGTAGCTGCTCATTTCTTCTTCATGAAAATATAGAGGTCTACAACTGGGTAGAATCACCTTGCATTCAGTATAACTGACTGATGAGATACCCCTCATTATAACTAATTGCAAGTTTTACCTAGACAGATACATGTACATTTAAAAGATTTAGCAAAATTAGTCATAACTAAACAGTTGTTAATTCCTTCAAAAGTCAAAGTTTCCTTGACTTTCAAAGACTCCAGACTAGTTATTGCTTCTCTCTCACTTTTAAAAAACCTGCATTCATGAATCCTCCAAACAAGAGTTTATTAAAATAAACAGTATGTCAGATCATAAGTGTGCACTTACACATCAGGATCAAACATGTTCCTTATTTTCAAACATGGCGTGGGACTAATCACGGGTGGATTTACAGCTGACTGAAAGTTTTCAAATGCTGAAAGAGAAACAGCAGGACTGTTAAAGTTCAGGTTACTAAAGAGTGGTTTACACTTGTCCCACAACAAAAAAAAAGACATTAAGAGAATTAAAAGGAGATTTATCATAAGGAAATGTACATACGGTATTTTATCAGAGTTTGTACTCTTTTGAGCTTTAAAAATTCCATGACTTTCCATGACCTTTTTGAGTTTTCCATGACCCAATTTAATAAGCGGTTGACAGTTTTGTCAAAACAATTATTTATTTCAGGTATTGTCCGACATTATAATGCGTAAAATCTGTGGTTGTGTTTATTTTCTCTGAAATTACGTCAGTTTCTGACTTGTTTGTTATATATTCAATTTTTTTGCATTCTTATTCTCAGAGAGCATATTGCTTTTCCATGGCTTTTCGAGACCCTCAGGACTTTCCAGGTTTTCAATTGTACATTGTGATTTATAATATTTATTCTTCTAGGACCTTCCAAACTTCATCTTACATTGCCTGATTGCTTCAATCTGCTTTCCCTGTCCCCTATATCTGATTACATGTGATTTATTACCAACAATTAAGTCCTTATACAGAGTAATGTCAATCATAGCAATCACTACATCAATGACCCATATGAACCATGTTTATCATATGACCTGTACGGCCCAGCAAGCAATTTCCTTGAAAACCATAAGAAAAAAGGTCCCGTATGAGGGCCGTATGCGTAGAAGTGATAGGGCACACGGCCCCGGCGCGGCCTCATTCCACCAAAAAATTGAAAATGAAACAAAAAGGTAGTCATATGATAAAATGCTTATTGACTGAGTGGGAGGGCCGGACGGAAAAATATTTGTCTCTCAGTCAGGACTCACAGACCTCGCTGCGCTTGGTCCGTATGTCCTGACCTCGAACCAAATATTTTCCTATCCGGCCCTCCCATTCAGTCAATAAGTACATATTATTGTCGTTGTATTTTATCCTTCCCTATTTATCAAATATCTGTACTGAGGTATTGGCACTAAGGTGCATCTCAAGGAAAAAAATCCCAACATCATGCCACTTGATACATAGTTAATGGAGGGGATGCTTAATATCCTTTCTCAAATCGATTTACAGCAGTTATTTTAAAGTTGGGATGTACATGCAGGGTTCTTGTTAAGAGGCGGTAACCGGTAATTTTTACCGGCTGTTCAAGTAAATGTTACCGGCTGTTTCACTGAAATATTTACCGAAATTATCCAACTAATGTTCGTCTGTTCAAAGGTGAAATCCCATTTCGGTTATGGGAAAAAATTGCTTTCCCTTCGAACCAATGCTGTGAAGATATTTAGCAGATGTTACCGCTTTGAAAATACATCATTTGTTGAAGCAATCCAACTTGTTTTTCCACCCCTCGAAACGACGTCCGCCATGTTTCCTTTCCATTCCTCTCGCGGCCAGGGGAAACCCCCCATAATCCATTGAGAAACGTTTACAAAATGGCGTCCACACAAAACGACAGAAAGGTCTGTTAGAATTTGGTTTTCAACCAAAGCGTCAGAAAAGCGGTGGTGGGTAAAAATCAATAAAATAGTACCGTATAACCTACTTTATTTTGCTGAGTATTAAATTAATTTAACAGCCACTGACACGCGACAGTGATCGATACGAACGTCAAGTTAACACTTAAAAACGCTTGCCAGTGCATTGTCTTCTGAATCCTGAGTTTTGAGCACTTGTATTTTCCCTGTTGCAGTCAAAGCTTAGTAGTATTTCAAAGTAGTTTTTAGTATTAAGTTTGATGAAGAAAAGTAACATAATCTTGAAAGAAAAAATGAATAAACGTTGCATAATACTAAATTGCCACAGTCAATAAATAAAAATGATCACTTTGACTATAACAACAATTTGTTGGTTCATGAAAAAGGGTGCCACGAGTCATGTTAAAAGACACTTTGAATCACGGAAAACCCAGTAGCTCCCGGGGGCTTTGCCCCCTGGACCCCCACGCGGCCCCCACACCCCTGGCGTGAAGAGCAGGTAACAAAGTTACCTGCTATTTCTGGTTTTTTACCTTCTATGAAAAAATGTAGCAAGAACCCTGTACATGTACATGTATTATTTCAGAGTAGCAGGATCTGAGCTAACTCAGGAGCTAAATAAGAAAAGAGAACAATGTGTTACATACCTTGTCCCTGCCAGTATTTACCATGTTTGGAGCCCTATGGAGAAAACCAAAATTGGCAGATTTTCTAAACTTATTCAGCCGTAAGTGCTCTGTATACATGTATTAATGACCTAAACCATTGAATTGCCATTAAGGAAGAACTTGTGCACCACAGATCTCCATCTCCCCTTGTCCATGACCATGGCAACTCTTTCAAGTTGGTTCCAGCTCATGCAGTTGTACAAAATGCACTATTCATCTGAATGAGACAATTCTGAGCCTTTTTCTTTTCTGCATAATGAGGTGCCTAGGAGTACTACATGTACTCCCCACCCTATCCCCCGGTATGGGATACTACTCCACCACAAGGAATCATCCCCTACTTCTGGAAGCATGTTTGTCTGGTTGTTCTTATAATGTGCCAGTCGCTGTTTATATTCCTGGGGGAGGGGTGGGTGAGGATGGTGAGAGCAGCACTATGAGAGCCTGGTGTTTTGTCTTTAGAAGAGTACATACAACACAGTGACTAGCTGGGGTTCAAAGTCAGACTGCTTGACCAGAACACCAGTACATATGTCAACCATCAGCTCAACTAAACATCCCAACAAGGTGAATCATATTACTATCACAGTGAGAACAACTACTTACTGAAAGTGACAGTTTGGGATTGTGAGGTTTGGGTGTAGCAATATGAATCCAACGCCAGACTTCAAAATCCTCTCCAGCGATCCTCTGGCTTTCCACTCGAATACGGGATTCGTTAGCACTCAAAAACCGAACAGCTCTGTTCCATGCTTTGGAAAGTCTCTGTCTGTTTGAGAAGAGAAAGACTTTTTGTGAGTCTTAAACATCTTAGTCCAGAATAATAGCATAAAGCAAACAATACTTGAGCAGGTGAAGGGGAGCAGTACTTTTGAGCTCTCCTAAACTGACTCTTGCCTGAACCCAGATTTATCAATTTGGGGCATAATGCACTTATCATTAGGCAAATGATGTCTAAGCAAACCTGTCAGATGGAGGAATGAGCATGTCTCGAACATGAGGAATAGGAAGATATGGTAACAGATTCTTCTCCACTTTACTGGCCTCATGATGCTCCCGTAATATGTCTGGATAAAAACAACATCAACATTCAACTGGTGCACTCCATTATTTCTTTCTTTTTTTTTTAAAAAAAAAAACACTTAATCTATGTTCTTCAGACTAAATTCAGTTTTGCAAAACTTTATCTCCTCAAGGCGATCAAAGAACACCACAGAAAACAAACATTGTCATATTGTTTCAACAAGGGAGTGGCAGACTTCAATACAGCGCTGTAATTTGACACCACACAGTTTTGCATGCACCAAAAATATGTGAAGTTCACTGGTAAACCTACCAATAATATTTTCCACAAACTGATACATCAATCTTGTCTCTTCTTCCTCTCTTCTCCACCTTTGCCGCACAATAAAATATGCAAACATCAATCCTCCAACAGCTAAAAAAAGAAATAAACATGCTGTTAACAGAAGCAACAGTTACTAGTTTAAGAAGATTTCTTCATCGATTGCCGTAGACTTTCTTTCGTATTAGCTCTCTGAAATAGTTTGGACACAACTAGACAAATAAGATAAACGATAGACCGAGTAGATTCATCGTGTCTTTAAATTTTGACAACAAATGAACGAAAACAAGATTTTAAATGGCAGTTATATTTCGGTATAAACTATACCATCATCAGACTAAAAATGTATACAAAATTAGCAGCTTAAATAGAAGGTACCAGTATACTCAAGAGAATAAGCAAAGTTCCCTGCTGGATTTTAATCCATTGTTAAGAGATGGCGATTGTCGTTTGATGTGGAAGGCCTCTTTGTATAATAGCAGGTTCCAATTATCGTCAAAATCTAACACCCTTGTGTTATTCTGAACTACATTGATTACGTAATCCTTGTTGCTAGAAATAGTTGGTGCGGTGATGTTATTTAGAGTGTCGGGTAGATTTAATAAATTATGGATAAAGGCTAAATGTTCGCACGTGCGTAGATGTTTGTAAATCGCACTCTCTTTATCAGTTACAGCGTGTTCACGTGTTCGGGTGAGAAGGGTTCTGTCAGTTTTGCCAATGTATGATGACTGGCAGCCAGGACAACTGAATTTGTAGACGACGTGTGATTTGTTTAAAAGTGGCACTTTATCTTTGTTGTTGGTGTAGAAGCACAATTTTGTGGTTTTCTCACAAATTCTGATCTGGGTGTTAGGGTTTTTTAAATGTCTCCGCAGCTTTCGTTTAAAGGAACGAAGAAGTTGTGACGTTTTCTCGCCAATGTAGGGAATAGAAAGCCAGATAGTGACGGGCTCATCTTTATCTTTGGAGTTGTTGGCTGTTGTCTGATTCTTGTTAAGGGCGTTGGATGAGAAGCGGCGAATGAGCGCATGAGAAATACGTGACGGAAAGCCATTCCAGGAGGTGATCTTTTTTAGAGTTTTTAGTTCAAACTTAACCATATTGGGTGAGCAGATTCTATGAATGCGGTCGACTAGTGCTCTGATCCAAGAAATTTTGTGACGCCAAGGAACGAAGCTGTCAAAGTTGGTGTATTGACCAGAGAAGGTGTCTTTACGGTAGATTCCAATGCCATTGGGTGAAATGTTAATATCGAGGAAATGCGGGGTGGTGTTTTCAAACAAGTCATAAGTGAAGCGTATGTTCTTGTCAAACTTATGAAAGTAGTCTAAGATAAGATTGATCGTGTCAGGTTTAATTACAACTAGACAAGAAGTGTCACTGAGGACTTTCTAGAAAACAGTTTCCACTACCTTTTAGATAAGACCTAGTTCTATAGGTTATAAATTCACTTAATACAATAGAAAACCATTACTACTGTACATGGATCCACCAAGGAAAAGGGAACAGGCATTAAAACCCTTAATTTTCAGTTGCCACTTTCCAAACTTGTTCTATCGGACTTTGCAAGAAAGCAAGGGAGTATTAATCTAGTCTTGAATAATACAGTCAAACTCTACATTACTTTACAGACAATTCATTAGAGACAGGCTTTTATGCATGCAGCTCTGAACATTAGGAGCCAGGTTTTATTATTATTACCCCAGTGATTTTGGTCTCTGCCTGCTGAAAAACCAAACATTTTGACTTCAGACAGCCAACTTGAAAGCAATACTGCATGTCTGACATTGACTGAATTTTAGTTAGTTCTAACTTGTGTACTGATGTCACTGTACAGTGTACTTACCAAATCCAATCAAGAAAGAGAGATATGCCAGGCGGGACATTGCTTCCCTGATGCGGCACAACATAGGTTTTGCAGAAACTGATGTGTCAATCCATTTCACATTTGTACTATTGTATGATATCTCATTATTGCCATCAAACAATCTGAAGAATTTAGAAAACTCATTAGAAACAGAGCAGATTTAATTATCTACAGTTGAACCTGTATATAACAGCCCTGTATTGAGTAGCCACCCTTTTTAAGCAGCCAGTTTTCAAAGTCCTGATTTTTCACTCACACAAACGATGTATTTGTTACATGTACTACACAGCAACCTGTATTAAGCGGCTACAGCCACCCTGTAGCATTCCTATGTTTGTCTTTCTTTGTTATTTTACCTGCATTAAGCGGTCACCCCTAATATAACAACAGTCTGTGAAATTGAATGTAACAACTACATGTATGAAATGAAGACATCAGATATTTTGTTATGAACTGCAAGTCATATAAATACAGTACTGTATACAGTTTGTACCTTAGAAGAGTAGAGGACAATCTATTGCTGGTACTTTATTTACACAATGTTACTGTATATTCAGTCATCCATCCAGAAATAGGCAGTAGTGAGTCCAGAGACCAAAACCAAAAACCTGCGAGTCCCTCGGACAAAAGAGTAAGTCCCATATGGCATTTTAGCTCATTTCCTGTGCTGTGTTCGTGGAACGTCCATAGCTTTGTAACCAGACAGTTTCATGAAAACTAGTTTTCAGGCTCTTTGGTCAAAGGCCTGGAGGTTAAAAATTAGTCACTAACCAATCACTTCGGAATTTTTCCTTTTGGGGTTGAGAGGAAGCTGCTTTATTGCTAATATGGCACAATTTTCTTGTTTTATGAGGAAAAATGATCTGATTATGCAGATGCAGATGTTAGCATGCGGTTCTGTATCGCCACATTCTGGCAGATGCCCTGTAAAAGAGTAAAGGGCATAACCTGTGATTGTAATTGTAATTTTTCTGCATCCAAATGGATGCATGCAGGACTAAATTTGTGCATCTTTTCGGAAATTTTTAAGTCTGAGATGCAGGACGCGCAGGTAGATGGATCACTGTCTATTATACCATTAAGCTGCAAGTTGGCACTGAACTTTGTCTAAAGTATTGATCACTTGAAAGAGTGTTGAATTGTCCTATTGCCATTTCCTTGCATGAAGTGCTTTTGCTAGATAATTAACATTAGACCATGTCCAGTGAGTATTTTTAGTGATATTGCATTAAGCAGCCAGTTCCTCAAGTCCCAAGAGTGGCTGGTATACACAGGTTCCACTGTATTGACGAAAAATGATCACTACTTAAATGACTAGGAATACCTACCGGTAGAGTGCCAACAAGTAAACACCGGCACAGTTGTGCGCTGAGAAAAAATTAATAAGTAACCAGAGTACAGACCATCTTTTAGAATGAAGCATTGTTTAAAAAGCTGTGCAACACTCACATATTTTTTTGTTTTTCTTTGTTTTTCAAAATGTTATTTTGATATCCACATGAAAAATCGAAATTAGTCACACCACTAACAACATACACAATACAAGAAGCATTTATTGGGCAGGAAGAGACTTTGGTACCACTCATTAATTAAACTTCATGTTACCTTATTTTCCAGTCAGAGTTATTAAGAATCAGTTCCAGTGTACTGTTGAGGATCTTTTTTTGATCAGGAGCCTCTCGGGATGTCTGCAATGTTCATAAAGCAGTGCAAAAAGTATGTCTTGAGTAGATTCAATTGTACACTGTGCAACTAATTCCCACAGCAAGCAAGTATTAATTATTATTACCAGGGTGAGTGTACAGTTTTCCAGCTTACATTTTGGGCAAGGTGTAACTTACTTTGTTTTTAATGCACTAGCTCAAGATTCATTCACACTAGCCATCCAAAACTTAAAATGCACTTAATAATTATATGATTATCATAATCATTGTTAGTATTATTAATAGTAGTTACTCGTGTATAAGTCGAACTCGTGTATAAGTCGAGCCATCATTTTCCAGGTCAAAAAACAGATTTTTCATCATTTATGGTGAAAGAAATAAAATTCAGACCAATAGAAATTTCCCAAAACGTCAATGTTTTCTTCCTGAGAATGTATTGAAAACACAATGAATTAAAAAAAGCAGAGGTGTAATCGTATGCTGTGAAGTTTATCAAGACTTGTTTAATTACGATTCAAGCACATACGAACTTTTCGATTTTGTAGCGAAGTGTTTTACGATATTTGGGAGTAAATCGCATTGCATTTAACTAACCTCGATCTCAATGTTGAGTTTAAAAGGAGATTTAGATAAGAGGACCAAAGGAACGCCGAAGAGCTTCGAAAGATCGCTCAATAGAAACACCGCCATCTTGGAAAACTTGGTAACCAAACAACGAATTTGAGGAGTAGTGGAAACTAAGATAACTCCACGTGCTTTCTGAAGTTTGCCAGGTTACTAAGCTACAGTAATCGTTCGATGAAAACGAAAGTTCAGCAAGCTAAGGGAACAGGAGCGAAGCTCTAAGAGAAATGTCTGCTCCACAGATCAAAAGACACAATAGAAATCATCTTCAGTAGGTTTATGTTTAAAACATTTAACATTTATTATTTCACACTTTTTTGTTGACAAAGAAAGCGCCGAAAACTAAGAAACTCGACCAGAATTAGAACTGGTTTTGGAAACTCAGTTTTCTGAATGCTCTTCAAGCAATTGTTATGCTAATTTCTTGGACTGCTTTGTCAGGTCTTTGTGTATGACTCGTGTATAAGTCGAGGGCGATTTTTTGGGCTGATTTTTTGGTCGTAAAAGGTCGACTTATACACGAGTAAATACGGTATTGTATTTAATCAATAATTTAATTTATTTATGTATTTTTCGCAATTCTCTAAGATATTAAATCAATAGAGCTACATGTACTCTGATAATTCAAGTTGAAATTAAGTGTATGTACATGTATGTATGCATGTATAATAATTTCCCTCTTGCAGTACTTCTGTAATTTGAATTTCCTGAAACATTTTCTCAAAAAAAAATTTTCACTCAAGGCCATCAAGGAAGTATACTATCCCAGATTATACAACTTAAGGACTGTTTCACATTAAACTTATTTTTTTCATCTTGAAAAATTATATTTATCTCAAGAGTAGCCAGTACACTCAGGACTAAAAGACCACAATGTCTGTGAGTAGAAGGTTCTTACAGAGAATGTTGGGTTAGTACTGCTGTCTATCATCGATTCAGCTTGCCCTTGAAGGGGAAAGTTGAATATTCAGAATTTGCATGCACCTATACATCATAATCCAAGTACACTGTTACGTATAACATCACCACTACAGGAAAGGTGATACTAAAAAACCAACTTCACTACTAGTCTTTGTTTATCTGATGGTATAAGTCAACTTTTTGCTTATTTCTTGACTTAGGAATTCGTTTCTCTACTTACATTATCTTCATTGATTTGTTTTTTAAACTCTCCCACAGAAAGATTTCTACTCCCTGTATTTGGATCTTGGCATTCAAATAAACCTGAAGAAAAACATGACAACATTTATAGATTGAAATATAACACATCAAACTAGAATGATATCATAGAATCATGACACATCAAACTAGAACTCATCATCATTGATTATAATCGGTAAATCAGCCCTCTTATCTTACCTGCTTTAACGACTAGCTGCTTAAACAGCAACTCTGCATATGCCTTGCTGATATTGACTAATGTTATACAGTCAGGGGGCTACAAAACAAAACAGACACAACAAATATATCAAGAAGATAGACAAGAGGAGAATACTGCACACATCTAAGCCTGGGGCTATAATCCAGATCTTCACATGCACACCCCAGGGGTAACTTCCATATAGCAAGTACCTCCTGGGGGGAGGGGTTGTTCAGCCTCAAAAAGGTCCATATAGTGAGAGCTTTTAGGGTATTGAGCTGGAGAGAAAACAAGAGATATTGTTTTGTCTTAGAATTGGTACACCTGTACCTCTATTATAAATTCAAATGTAACTTAAATGTAACTTAAATTAATTCTACTTTCAACTGAAGATGGTCGTTGCACGACCAAAACATGTCTTGCAAACTTCGTTTCAAATGTGTCGTTGTTTTTGCCCCCCGCAGGGTTTTGGCCCAGAGGCCAAAACCCGAGGAGGCATTAGAGTCTCCCCCGCGTATACGTATAAAGGATGTGTGAAATATTGGTGTAGCATGCGAATCAATCCCGATTTGATGAAACTAGGTGCGCATGGTGGTCCCAGTTAATTTTTCAGTCAGCTCGCAAGGCAATGCTACATGGGTAATTCTTGCCACCTACCCTGGGTGCCAGAGGGATTTTTTCCCGGCAAGGCTGCGATTGTGAGCGGCGAAGCCGCGCAAAAAAATCCTCTGGCACCTAGGGTACTTGCCACCAGGAATACGAGGAGGAGATCGAGGAAGATATTATTTGCTGCATGAGGAGGAGAAGATCTTTCCAAAATATATCTTAGGGCTGGTATCTGTCGCCACAGTGGTTTCTTCATATCTTGAATTCAAATTCAGCAGTACCAGTTTGAACTGTCTGGACACAAATCAGCAAAGAGGTCGACAAACTCGACCCAATTAAACACCACACGTATAAAGATCATGTTTATATTGATCACTTATTTTTATTGAGTAATCTTACGTGGCATAGAGCCCATGTGACGGCTGGGTTGACTGGCAGGGATCCAAATGTAACAGTAAATGTTTTGCGGCGTTTTCATTGAGGACAAAAAGTTTGACTCTAATTTGCATATATGGAAACTGTAACGCAATACTTCTGTTTACATCTCGGAAAATAAATCTCAACTTCTGTTCTGCCTTCGAGATACGTTTGCTCATAGAGTCCTCGTATATCAAGACAAATGATTTGTTCCAGTATCAAACTAGAACAACAGAGTGGTTTAATACTTTTTTCCAGAATGCACTTCGTGAAAGTATTATGTAAAGAGTATCATGTGATAGAATGAGTTCACACAGAATGTGTTGGTTTAGTTAACTTATTTGTTGATTCTTTGGATCATTTTTATGATAAGATGCCTAAGTTACAGTACTTGAACAGTATTAGTGATATAGTTTACAAAAAAATATAAAATTTCATTTCATAAAATAAATAATTATAGTTTCTTTTAACGCATGGAATTTTTATAAGAATTTTATACCCTTGACGGATAAAATAGAAGCGGGGGCAGATTTAGTGTGAACTATTACTAGTTATTAAAATTACCTCTAAGGGATGAAAAAAAATTATTATAAGTCACACTCACAGAGCAGGACTGTGTGGTACCTTAAATTTCCAATGAGCACCCATGTCCCTGTTATGTGGGATCCCCCGCCCGGGTGCACGCTACTATTCACTACAACTTTGATTGCCACACAAATGTTAAAACCATGTTGAGAAGCCATTATATATTTATGAAACTCTCTGAATTTTTTTTTCCAAAAAAAAAAAAAACTTACTAGTACCATTGTATTTAATAGTGCTGTCCTAATTGTGTCAAAGACCATGAATAGACAAAAAACTCTGACTCGTAAAATGATTATGTATACATTAAAAATCTCTAACAGTTTTCTGCAATCTTGAGGCTGACCAGTTTACTATCTAAAAGGTATGGACAAGGAGTTGAACTTCAGACTACAAAGAACAAGACAGTGGCAAGGTGGAGGTATTAAAATAGGGACCTCCAGATTTGAAATACAGCTTGCTAAACTACACTTAGCCTGCGAATACAGCCGTCTCTCATTTGCTTCTGCTACTATGTGCGAGTAGTAGTGGGAGCGAATGAGAGGCGGCTGTATGCGTACGCTAAACTACACTATCTTCACAAAGGGGAATGGTGTTTGTATTGCAGTGTAAGAATATTGCTATACTCTACTATACATCCATCACAATGTAAGAATATGTGCTGTATTGCTTTATGACTCATTCTGCAAGTTTTCTGACATCACATATGACAGAGAGAAACTAGTCCCAACATAAAATAGTAAAAGGTAAAAACTGTTAAAATGTTTGACTAAACGTTTTCGATCTTGCGATCATCTTCACTCTGAAGATGATCGCAAGATCGAAAACGTTTAGTCAAACATTTTAACAGTTTTTACCTTTTACTATTTTATAACCTTACCGGCGAAATGCACATACATAGTCCCAACATGTTTTATAGGGAAGATATTTGTTTACAAACATTTTAAATCAAATATTAAACAAAAGAATTCCTTGTTTCACCAGCCAATAGTTCCCTCGTTGGTATATTAATAACAAAAGTTATAGGTGATGTCACTGATGTCGGCACTATAGATTTTTAAAATTGTATTCATTCTCCAAAGAAGCCAACCATTGATTTTGCTTTTGTACCTTTAGTTTTTTCAAATATTCTAAGCATCTCTTATAAATGATTTTTAAAAAAGTGTTGTCAAATCCATTAAATATGAATAGATGAAGCAGATTTTGAGCCATAGTTAATAGAGGGGAATGGTTATGAAACCCGACAAAGTCCTTTGTTGTATGTTTTTGTTCGCTAGTTTACTCTGTACTGAGGAACTAACCAAAAGAAACATGTTGGTTATATAACTCATGCATAGTGTATGAGCACAAAACCAAAAGATTGTGCAGGGTCGTGGGCCTTCCAACATAAATCTTTGTTTGCTCCTTTGATGTTTGCCGGGCTTCATTGCCAGTCACCTCCATTAACTATGTTCGAGCGAGTGATACTAGTAGAGGTTGCAATGTCACAGATAGCCTGGACCTCATTAATTAGAAATTGGGTGTATTGTTATATCTTTTGATTAGGTATTGTACAAGTATACCATGCAAGTTATTGTATTTACCGTTGATTCTTTGTCTTTCTCCACCTGATTTTCACCTTGACAGACTGGTAGCTTCACTGAGACAAAGATGTAAGAAAGACACTTAAAACCGAAGCAATTAATAAGTAATGCCAAAAAATTAAGATGATGTTATGATAATAGTTAAGTCCATAAAAATATAAACGAATTTAAAGCATTGCTTTGAGAACTCGGTAACTTGTACAGGCTCTTTAAGAAGCAATTCGTTGATAACTGCACATAACAGCTTTGTTTTTTCCAAATGCAAAACATCAAGTTATATTCTTACCCAACTCTGGGATCGTTTTCTCGCTTGAGTGGCTTTTGAGGGTCACATACAACAACACAGCCATGCAAACAGCGCTTATCACCAAAGCAATCTTGATTGTCGAGGACCAGAAAGAGCTTCTCTTCACAAGTCTGGCTCCAGCGGGTCTCTCTTGAAATGAAAGGTCCAGTTCCGAATCAGCAGTTATTACGCTTTGTTCGTTGTCGTACGATGTTGATGGGATAGTAGTTTCTGATCTTTCGCTTTCTTTTCGACCCCTTTCTCGTTTTACCGGCCGTAAATATCTAGTTATACCAATACCGCGACTCTTCGATCTAGAATACACTTGTCTGTCGGAATCTGAAAATTCTAACGCTATTACCATCTGAAGTATCTAAAATTTTCTCAGGAACGCTGTCGATAAAGCTTGGCTCTCGCGGCCTTAACTTACTTCTCTGCGGAGTCGTCGTTTCGACTTTCCCCGTCCCGGGGATTCGTTCAGTGTGGTAGTTCGTGTGGTAGCAGTGTCGTCCCTTCGCCTACCCCTTAACCTACTTGAATCCACTAATCTTCCTGAAAGACTTGGTTGAGCGTCTTCTTCATCGCTCGAAAATCCGATCATCTTTCGAGACGGACTCTGATTTCGTGTTGCGGGCAACGACCGCCTTGGAGTAGCTCTCCTGGGTGCCGGTTTTTCCGCACTCGACTTATTGCTCTTTCCTTCATTCTGCAGCCGCTTTAATTTGCGAAGAAGAAAGGGCCTTGTAGTATCAGTCACCGGCCCAGCATCTTCACCAAAAGCCTTGAGTTGGCGACGCAATTCGACATCAGAAATATTATCGTCCCTAGCCGCCATTTTCAAAAGACTGTACACCAGGCTTGGCTACATTGCGGCTAGCAATTTTGGGCAGGACCGCTGATTTACACGCCCAGCGCCACCTCAGCAGCAACCCTAGCTTTCCCAAGCCTTCCCTCCCCTTTTCCCGACCAGTTTTACTGCCTTCCCATGGAGTAAGTTGCCATGACAACTGTCAAGCATCTTTCCCACAGTCAAGTGCCCGATGATTCATTAGGACATAAATTACATCCCTTGAAAGTTCTCAAAGTAGAAAAGAACGCCCGTTTGCCCTTCGATTGCTCTCGCTCCACTCGAATGAAACCGCATTTCTCCATTGATTCCTCCCATTAGGACCCGTTAGCATTGCTATCGCGTTTAACAAAGCACTCCAAGGAACCCTCAATCAACAATAAGTTCATGCTTTATAGACCACACTGTCGATTCGTAATGCACGCGGAAAAAAAATTTGAGATCACAAGGGTAAGAGTTTCTCAAAAAGGATGGCTGCGAGCAACTCTAGCATCTTGAGTGCTCTCCAAACTTCCCAAATGCACCATTAAAAAGTTGCATTGTAGCTCGAGATTTCCATCGCGTGATAGTTGACGAGGGCGCAGCCTAAGTCAACTATCACGCTTGGAAATCGAGATCGAATTGGTATAAATCTACTCGTTGTTCAAAACTTTCATGTAAATCTCTTCACAGACACTTCAAAGACACAATGAAGGGGCCCCAGCGCACGCTGCTACGCTACTGACTATCTATCACAGATTAGTAAAATCGAACCAGTGGTCTATTATCAATGCTGCGTTCTGATTGGTTGAGCTACTAGTAGGCTATTGGTTAGCCTGCAAACAGGCTCTCCGTATGGGTTAATTATTCTGAGATTTGCTTTCGAACGGCGCGCTGGCCCGCGTTATTGTGTTATAACATTGTGTTATAACATTGGTGGTGAAAATTTCCATGACCCGTGTCAGAGATAAAAAAAAATTCTAGCGAAGCGGTTTGCGTGTACTGAATTTGATTGCGTAGCTCTGGTAACTGTGGCTAACTAAAGTGAGTTACGAAAATCAGTAAAATGTTTGATCAACCACCACCTGAATGATACAGTCATATATAGTCAAAATCTCTCTACAGCAGCCACCCTGGGGCCAGAAGAAAAAGTGGCCGTTTTAAGGGGAGGGCAGTTATGAGGAGACAGGGGTGTAACGTGACACCTGTTTTTTTCGGAAGTTATAACATTTTTATATTTAAAAAATACACGGTGTAGCATGTAAATACATAACACAATCATAAGATATCAATAAAACAGAAACAGAGACCAGCATGCAGCACGCGGTATAGATCAAGTTTTATAAGTGGGTTTTTTTTTCCATAAAAATGGGATTTTTTATGTACTGTTCAGGTCAGCTTTGTTGACTAACTGGCCTTTGGCAGCTGGGACGCGCTATAGCGGCCGTTGGCGTTATGGAGCGGTGGCCGTGGGAGTTTAAAATAACAGTGAATATATGGACTATCCACTTGGACAAAATAAAGTGGGCCTTTGTAGAAGGTACTCACTTACAAGCAGTATAAGAACATTTTGAAAAGTTGGGAGTATGGTAGCGGCCTTCGGGTAGTTCTTGCCTCTGGCTAGCCCTAGTAGCGTGGATTATCAAGAAAAGAACAAAACACATTAAAGCGAGATAACCACAGGAGTTTTGTTTATCACAGAAACTACCATTTACTTATAAGGTAGAAGCAGTCACCATTAAACAAAGCATATCATGGGATCAAGAATAGTAGTTGCGCACGGAGATTATTACAGGAGAGCAGTTCATTTAGCCGAATTATGCGAAGTGCAAATTCGATAGAAAAGTCACTAGCTACAGATCATACTGAACCAAGAAATTAAAGCGAGGCAAAGTCGTCCCTAAGAACCGTCCGAGTTCGGAAGTGATTGAAACCTCATGTTACATTATACAGTGAGACCTGTATTCAGCAGAGATCCTTGGGACCCTCACTGGTGTCCGCTTGATACAGTGTGTCCGTTCAAAACAGGTTCTAATATTTTGGCTGGAACTGCGCACGTGCCACACGTTTGACCGCTGTGTGGTTCCATCCACTCTTGGCCACTCTTACACCGTTTGAGAGGAAATTTTGATACCACCAAATATCTTTTCCCACGGATTCGAAGAAAGGATCGAAAAAGGTCCTCAAGCAAAGCCCGAAAATCTTCCTAGGCACTGTAGCTCAATAATGTAGGCTCTTAGACAAGGCATAATGCACCAAATGTAGTCAAAACTAAGGCAAGCGAAATACATCCCACAAAGCACCGCGGTCGGAATGCCTAGAATGGCAGTGATAATTCTGTAGCACCAGTATTTGGTGTTGACAAACGCTGAGAAGCTTGTCCGCCATACTACGTCGATACTGTGGGAGCCATCGGGTTCCGCAAAACACGTCTTGAAAAAAATACCTAGATAAAATAAAAAGAAAGAGGAATGTTTTTTCGTAGTTTAGAATCACCTGTCCAACAGGTCTCAATGGGGCTAAGCGGTATCCTTAAAATAGACGTTAGACGTAGATATCGGAAAATTGTAATTTCAGATCTCTTGTCAAGATGTTTTGTGTGTTATCTTTGGTTTGGTAATACAGGGAAAAACCGAGAGGCTTGATATTTGGCAACAAGTCATATAATTATATCTTTTTCCATCGCGAACTTAATATTTTACGTTAATCAAAATAACTTTTTTAAACTTTTGTTAACAATCAAAATTGATTTGCTACGAGCTGTTTTAAAACAATGCTAGTGATAATTAAATTCTAAGATTTCTAGCTATTTCTGTTGACCGTGTGAAGTGAAGTGAAGTGAAGTGAAGTGAAGTGAAGTGAAGTGAAGTGAAGTGAAGTGAAGTGAAGTGAAGTGAAGTGAAGTGAAGTGAAGTGAAGTGAAGTGAAGTGAAGTGAAGTGAAATGCAGTGCAGTGCAGTGAAGTGCAGTGAAGTGAAGTAAAGTGAAGTGAGTGAATACTCTGTTTACCCTCGGATTGTAGAGTAGCTTTATCGTAGCTAATATCTCCGAGCATTTCCCAACCCAACCCTCAGTCTAACAACAAAGGCCAGACCACAACACCGGGAACTTCATGCCCTACTCTTTGCGATAAGTGTGTGGGTTTTTTTACGTCCCCTGCTAACCATAACATCGAAGATGCAGGAAACGGGGCCTACGGTTTATGGTCCTTATCCGAGAACACCTGAACGTCTAACCATTTGCAGTTATAATTACAAAGCACGTTCTCCTCAGTTATTTTAAGACCCTGATCATTCAAACGAAAGCAATCGAACGGTTGTTTCCATGGCGTTGAATCATTTGCGAGGGTTTCGTTGATTTTTTTAAAGTTCTTTCACTTGTGTCTCTCAGAACTTAATGGAATGAATACAAATATGCATTAACATTGCAGTTTTTCTCCTTACCTTCACGTGGTCATTCATTGATGTGGGATCTCTATCGCCCATGCTCATTTGGTGTCCATGTTGTGCTTCATATTCATTGCCTTTGATCTGAACTTCAACCTCGCGTAGCTCATCTGTCGAAGACATCTCTTACGTTTCTTTTTCTGGACAAAAGGCTTTTCAACACGTGAAACTATAGTAGTATTGTGGTACAAGCGAGTAAAAATAAAGACACAACTACACGGTAAAGCTCGTCAGAGCACGTGTGTTCAAAGTAAATAGGCGACCTGATTGGTCAGTTGTATTTTGTACCCTGTAGTTATCCAGCTGGTTTAAAAAGGTTTTGAAATCAACATAAATTTAACAGCAACAAGCAATGTAACTAAATGGAAAAGTAGTTTAATTATTTTTTTTCCCGTTACGAGCGTTTACACAGTCAGGATTCACTCACGATCACACCCGCTTGATTTATCAGAAAATGCAACAGAATCTTTGTGAGGGAATTTTCAATTTTACATTTACCTGTTCAGGCCAGGTTCGACATAATGGTGGAGCTCTAATAAAAACATAAAAAAATCACCACCTGCCATTTCTGTTCTTTTTTTTGACGGGTAAATTCTTTTCGTTTCCTTCCTTAAGGCCGATTTACACGATAAGACTTTGTCGCATACGACAAGCTTACGACGGGCCTACGACATGAATTGTTTCTTGTAAATCAAACCTACAACTCCCTTACGATTGTCGTTCAGGTCCTGAGTCATGTCGTAGGCCTGTCGTAAGCTTGTTGTATGCGACAAAAGTCGTACCGTGTAAATCGGCCTTTACAGTTCTTATTATTCTCGATAGGAGAAAATTTTAATATTTTGAAGATACTTAAAAAATTCGCTTGTTAAAAAAACTGGGACCTGTTGTTCAAACTGCAATTAACTAAGCTAATTCAAAAAGAATGCGCGAATTTCAGTTTTACTTTTTATAACTTCCTACAGTGAGGCTTACTTCAGTCATGCCCAAAACACAAGTAAGAAAAACATTTTTCATTTATACAAATAAAACTGAAACTTCGATCTCCTTTAAACCTTGGACTGCAGTGTAAGCTTTCGAACAACCCAGTTCTAGATATAAGTTCAGTCCACGAAATTTTATTACCCGTCGTTAATTATAACTTCAGGAGAATAGGTTTAGCCACTAGGTAGGGAGGGGTGAGAATGGACTGTTCTTCTTCTTCTTTGTCTCGTATAGTTTTATTTTCGCCTTTGCAAATTACCATTTCTGAGACTTCCTTCCATTTGAAAGCAACTCTGAACGTTGCAAAAATCACAGTGTAAATTACGGGAAATAAAACAGTGCATCTCTTTGTGTGATAGAGCCCCTAAATATCATGACACAGATTACACTACATATACGCACTTGGATCATATAGCGTGACATGAAAAAAATGTCATCACGCCGTGAAAGGTTTGTTTTCATGAGACAACTTCATTCCACCAAATATTTTCCCCACAGACTCGAAAAACGGGTCGAAGAAAGTGCGAACACAAAGACTGAAGAGCTGCCCAAGACACTTAAGCTCGATGATATAGGCCCGTAGACAAGGCATGATACACCATATGTAATCAAAACTGAGACAAGCGAAGTAGATTCCACACAAAATGGCTGTAGGTACGCCGCAGATGGCTGTGATGATCCGGTAACACCAGTACTTGGTGGCTACAAAAGTACTGAAGCTGGTTCGCCACACACCATCGATACTGTGAGAACCATCAGGCTCAGCAAACACATCTTGAAAGAAAACCTGCATGGAGTAATACAAATCTGTGAATGACCTGTGAATGTATTTTGGTCCTTTTCTAACCCATTCCCGGTCGTGAGTATGTTAGAAGTATGATTTAATAGCATTTGAAGTTCTTTGGATGAGAGATGATAGTTTAAATTAAGGCAATTATTCTAGTGCAAGTCAATTTTTTAACAAGTCCGCGTCTTCCAAGTTGGCGTTTTGCTAGTCCTCGTTTTACAAGTCCGCGTTTTGCGAGCCCGCGTTTTGCATGTCCATGTTTTACAAGTCACGTCCACTCCAATCTAGTGCACAGAATACAGTATGACGTATGTATCATCTCGATACCTCGGAAATCCATTGTCGGCGCAGATGAGTCGATAAGTTGCTTCAGTCTCGCTCTCGTTCCCAGACGAAAATTCAACAAGCCAGCGTAGCCGGCAGAATTTCACTAGCAAGTGAGTTTTGCGGTGAAGCCTCCATTCATTTCCGCGAGAAATAAATCTTATTTCCGTGAGGAAATTCGCGAGCGGCGGATCACCGATCTGGAAAAAAGCAATTTTTTTTTCCGACCTTATAATTAATTACTCATAAGACTTTTTTTTTCTGTATTTTTCCGTCAAGAAGGCTGCTTACCTTCTACGTTTCTCTGGTTTATAGGGCACTTGTTCTGGTTTTGGAGACTATGTAAAACGAGGATGCGGACGGCTGACGGTGGACAATGCCGGACAGGACAGCGTTTTGATAATTTTCATTAACTCAATACATTTTACTCAGAAACTCCAACTGTTTATCTGTTAGCATAGACATGTAGAACGTATAATGCATCAATCAATTCTAGCGGTGCCGGGCAACCGCGGGGCATTTGCTCACGTCGTCAGTCCCAGGGGTGGGGCATTCGCAATTTTATTACCTTAATCACGACCTGAGTAATGTGTACGAATGGCTGTCTGCTAACAAGCTTACCCTAAATATGACAAAAACTGAGTTTATGCTTATTGCATCAAGGCAGAAGTTATAACAATTTACGGAAAGTCTCTCTCTTACTATAAACGAAAACGCAATAGAACAAGCAACCTCCGCTAATATCCCTTGGAGTTTATGTCGATCAAAATATAAACTGGGAGTGTCATATTGAAAACATCTCTAAGAAGATAGCTTGTGCCATTGGTGCAATTTAATGAATTTGGCATCTTACTCCATTTAATGTTTTATTAAAGTTTATAATAACCTTATTCAACCACATTTTGATTATTGCAATGTAGTGTGGGGAAACTGTAACAAGGGCCTTTCTGAAAAACTGCAAAGACTTCAAAATCGCGCAGCTTGCATCCTAATGTCTGCTAGCCTCCCACGCAGACGTTCTTAGGCTTGTCACGTGTTCCTCCCCACGAAGGAACGTTCGTGGGGAGGAACGCGTGACAAGCCTAAGAACGTCTGCGTGGGAGGCTAAATGTCTGCGAGCTATGATAGTTATTTGGATGATTTGTTCCGGGCACTAGGTTGGCGAAGACTCTATTATCAAACATTGGAACAGAAATCTATCCTAATGTACAAAATGTTACATGGTATGACACCTGATCCATGATCTGAGATCAAGATCGTGACAATGTAAGTGCGTTTCGTTTAAGGTATACCGAAAAACGAATTAGTTCTTCCACAACCTCGAACTGATCATCTCAAGAGAAGGTTTTTGTACACCGGAGCTCAGTTGTGGAACAACTTACCTGTAGACCTACGACAGGCGTCTTCACTGACCGATTTCAAATCCAAATTAAGTCGCCACAGTTTCAAGTAATATCTTAGATGCAAGTAATATCTTAATTTTAAGTAAATTTTAGACACGGCGTCCATGAAAGGTAGAATTTTTATTTATTTTTTTATTTGAACTGTTGTTAAGAAATTTTATTGTAGTTAGGTAGATAGACATATTACTATAGATAATTAACTTAATTAACTGATGGAAATACCGTGTATAAATAAAGTTATCTTATCGTATCGTATCGGACCGGGGGCTGGGCATTAGCGTACCCCGGGGCGACCCCCGGGCATTTGACACACGTGTTTTCGAAAGATGGATGAGTTTATCGGGAAGGACGCGGCCTTTGTCAAAGCTTTGCTTGTCCGTCAGGGACTAGAAAAACTTCTCTATGTTTTTAAAGATGTTTTCCCAATTTTAGATATTTCTTCATTACTTGTAAGCATACAAGCGACAAGGTGAACTATATTTTGGTTATAATAAATTTTCCAAAAGCCTCCTGACTTTTTCGTTGTTAAATGGCTTTGAAATAAGTTTCAGAGCAGTACGAATTCACCGATTAATGAAAAAGAAACTGCAGAAGTGTTGGAAGGCGAAGATCTCAGGGGCGGGGCATTTTCCCTCTTTCTTCGTCCCCACCCCGGGGTATTCAGACAGCTTATATCTCCCCACCCCACGGAATTTGCCCATTTTTTTGAAAAAAATGCTTATGTCCGGGGGTTGGCCCGGGGGGGGGGGGGATGGGCACTGCTGGAATTGACTGACGCGTAACCTCCAACGCAGTACTTCGTCTCTTTTCCGTAAAGTGGCTGCTTTTAGAGCATTGTTCGAATGTGTATATGACATCTGTACATACGCCGTTCTGTTTTCATTTCGGTATCGGCGACCCTTTTTTTCCCTCACACTAGTACTTTTTTCTTTTATTAGGAGGACATATTACTAGAGTACATGTACCGTTGCGTGACAACCCAAAAAACGACTGCGAAGAAGGACTATTAAAGATTGTCCGGGTTTGCCGCTGTTATCTGCGTCAGGAGCCCATTATTTGTCTGCGTGTAATTTGTAGAGTTTGAAACGTAAATAACCATGTGTTAGGTTTTTTCGGCTCATTACTTTTCCAAGATATGTTTGAGCTCTCTAAATATTAGCTCTGGAGAGACAAAGGTTTAAAGGGTCTTTAAACGTTCAATAAACAAGTTGGTTACTTGCATTGTGTGCTGTTACATCGGGTCAGGCTGTTTTGATCTGTTTGAAACTGCCAAGTCTCTGTTTTGCGCCCGGGGGCCCGGGGTTTTGCGACGCTATAATTTTGTTGTGGAGATACCATTCCAGTGTCAAGTTTATTTACTTTTAATTCCACCTTAGTCAAAATCGCGAAATAAAAAAAGATATTCAGTTAATAGCGATGTCATTTTGATTATTATTTTTTTCGCATATTAGTTTTTCACTGTCCGTCGTCCGCGTCCGCCATCCGCGTCCGCGTTCCGCGTCCGCCTTCCACCTCCATATTTTCCAGAGTTCTCTGGTTTTATGTTTTTCGCTGAATTATAAATGGCATTAAAACATTGTAATCTTGCGAAGAATGCAAAGCACTTCACAGCAGGGAGGCGACAAGAGAAATCGTATACTGCTGTAAATTCGTAATCAATATTTACGGGTTTTTTATCGCTTATCTTGTTTTCAGAGGCAGCACCCTAAGAGCTATCAAATACGAGCTCCATCCGGGTTTTTCACGATCTTTAACACGGGGGCAATAACTGCCAATATAAACGTTATTTCCTTCTAACAGTGCAAGGAAATCAGGAGTCAAAACAAGAATTAAATCTTGAAATATTCATCAAGAGTGCGAATTGTCTTCTGTGAAAGGAGCCAAATACCTTTCATACGAATTGCATCGAAAATGCACCTTGCTCTTCCCCGAAAACGATAAAGAATTCAAAATTCGATGCCAATTTACTGAAAGTACGGTAGGTATTAGTGCGGTTGCATCCCCCGCAACGATTGATCCAAACTAGCACAAGCCGGAGCTTGTTGTGTGAAGAAAGAAGACCCATACATGATATCAGAGCAACTATTTTCCGATGAGATTTCGTTTATACTTTACCTTGACGTGGTCGTTCATTTTGATGGGATCTCTGTCTTGCATATCAAGTTTATGGCCGTGGTGAAGTGATGGCGGAACATTATCACCGATCACCAAACGAGGTTTCTCCTCTTCATGTAGATCACCTTCGTCTGTAAGATTTAGCTCGGAAGTCATTTTGGCACAATCAGTTCAGCTCTTAAAATCGGTTTTAGCAGCAAAGCTAATGAGTGTGCTTTCCGTAATAGGCCTGTTGTACGGATCGATGTAAACACACGGGGTCTCTTGACCTCAGAAATTTGATAGATTTCCTATTCGTGTAAGCAGACACCACTTTGTTAATTAGCCAGTCACAGGTTGCCGACTGAGCGAACTGAGCGCACAGATTACCCCCACTCACCCCTCCCTTCCTTTAGGCCCCGTCCATACTACACTAGGGCAATTTGAAAATATCTTAAAGTGCCTACCTGCATGAAGTAAAAAATAATTGCTGCTTATTTGAAAGGCTTTTCAAAGTAAAGAAGAATGGGGTTTTTCTTTTTGGAATATCATTTTTCTTTTTAGAGATATTTACGTTTTTGTATTATGCAAATAAGGAAAGTGATGACGTCATAGCAATAAATATAACAGATTAAGCATACAATTAGTGCTTTTATCCAAAAATTAATAATACTGCATTTTTATCATAAACATATTTGTAAATCTACTGAGATTGAGATGTGAAAGCCCTATGAAAAATGCTAGTATTGTCACAAAGTCTTAACTTCTAAAGCTGAAAAAAAACCTGTCACAAGCTAGTCATGACAGCTCAAACAATAATAATCACAATTTATTGTTTAAATGGGGATTACATCTTAGTGTATACACTAAACATATTCATAGACACCTGATACTTACCAATTCTTATGGTTGCCAAAGACCAACGATTACCATTTTGTCCAGTAACTGCAACATTAAACAGTGTAACGTATAATATAGAATCAGCTCAATAGATACTGACATACATGTAATATTATGGATATTAATTCCAGTGCAAGTTTATGATTATTGTCTGAACTGTACGGGAGACCAGGACATTTAGTCTGCTCAAGAACCGAGGTGGGATCAAGTTTCTGAGAGAGTTTATGGTAGGATTAAGTGAAAGTCCCTCTCAGATTATCATGCAGCTCAGTAATAGAGCATTTACTCAATACTGTATATGGGAAATTAGTATATACCACACAAGTGAATAGTACTTTCTGCACGCACTGATTGGCTAGCTCGGAGGTGATTAGCCAAGTACTATTCACCTCCGAACAGCTGAACAAAAACAAAATGGCTTTTGTCGGTGTATTATCACAAATAAAGTTACTCTTTGGGCCGCTAGTTATTCAGCTTGTGTGGTATATACTAAAACAATTAGTCGCCTCAGTGTCGGTGAAAGTGGTGGATATTTACCTCCACTTTGGTGAATAATTGTTTATTATTTCTTAGTGTGTTCAGCATGTTTACTAAGAGTTATATCACATTTCCTCTTTAAGGTAACTTGATGATAACCACCTCCCAGGGAAAAAGTCTGAAAAAGTTCAAAAGAATGTACTCATTTTCTGTGCCCTCAGAGGATAGAAATATTAATAATTTGCAACTAGTAAGTTTGCACATTGTAGTCAATTGGGCTCCTGTCAATTGTTTTTTTTTTTTAACTAACAAAATAAAACAGCAGCTAAGCTAATTCAAGACTTAAGTAATATCACAAAAACTTAAACATACCATTACTCCGCTGATCTTTAAAGAAGCTTTCCCTGTCCTTTCTCCAAACTTCTTTAAGACAGTCTCCTGCTTTTTGCCCTTTGTCACCTATGTACTGGTTACCTTCATTGTAGATTTTCGCTAGTTCTTTCTTCCCCAAATCTGAAGTCTCGATGCTTTCTATCAGCTGGCAAAGTTCTGCTGATTGCTCCTGAGGGAGCTCAACCTTGGTACGCTTGTACAGTTTCTTCACGTGTTTTTCCAAGCGGTGTCGCTGTCGTCTGGAGTTAGAGTAGCGGGAAGTTTTGCTCTTAGGTGAAAGATACTTAATTGGATAATTGCTTGAAGGTTGCTGCCTTTCGTGCCTTTTGGACGATTCCATTTCGCGTTTCTTTTGGATTGCCTTACTCACATATCGGTCGGAAATTAGACATTCACCACACACTCTCTGACGTCTGGGGTCCGACTCATCGGCTTTAGATTTTAAATTTCTTGCAGGAATGTGCCAGATTTTGCATCTTTTCGAATGAACCGTAGTTACTGGCCCATGGATTAGCCTCACAGTTTCGGGAATGTAACCCAGCTCACTCTGTAGATCCACGACCCCTAACAAACCCGGGCAAAGTACATGTTTATCAGATAAATGTTCCTTCGCTAGGTCCATTACCTCTTTCGGAACGACTTTTGATGTTGGCAATTTGAATGTTCCGCTTGTGATTACACGGTGTTCGTAAATCGGACTATCCAGTCGCCACTCGCAGTCCGGAAAAATTATAAGGCGAACAGACTGAAAAGGACCAGTACTGGAATCGAACATTAGGTGCTTGGAGTGGTAAATGAAAAGAGCCAACCTGGGTTCATAAGTCGCGGTTTCTTGTTCCACAAGAGATTCAGGGAAGGGCGACAAATCTGACACGAGAGATCGCACCTCGCAAAAATAACCTGCACTGGTTACAACTTGACTCCATTCCCGCAGCCGTTCTTCGCATTCAGTAATTTTCTTCATTGAAGATTCTTGTGACGCTGTCTGCCGTTCTTTTAGTTCTTGTTTCAGCTCTAGACTTCGTCGTAAGGCTTTCTTTACCGAAGCGCTCTTGGAGGAATTGTTGTCGCATTCCGTACCTTCCTGGATCGCCGAAGACGAACACGTAGCTGACTCTTCAGCTTCTAAACGGGGTTCCTTTATGTTAATAGAAGTTTCTATATTTTGATCGGACCTCTTCATTGTTTTGCGATTATCTTTCGAGTCTATTTGACCATTGTGAAGACCTTCAGACCAATTTATCGAAGCACACCCGGGTAAACTCGCACTCACAGATAAGATTATGCAAAGGTATGCCGCAACTTCACATGTGGAAAGTGCGAGTAAAACACATGGTATTGTGGGAAGGCCATCTGATGGAAGGGTTGGATTGGAATAATGGAAAACGACAAGCGGAGAACGGAATAGCGTAGCAAAAAGTCGAAGCTTGGCCGCCATTTTTTTTTTTTTTCAGATTTGTTTCGATGCTGACGTCACCGCAATTTTCGCGGGAAAGGTGTATCTAAAAATAACTCTACTTGTGAAAACGCCGTTCCACCAATATAGGGAAGTTGATCGCTCCGGGTAATGGGCTCCTGGTCATAGGTGGTTCCACTAAAACAGTACAACACTCAAATTTACTATCATTGGAATACAAGGTCTTAGACTGCCAGCCGGATGTTACTAATACCGGGAACGGGGAACGGGGAACGGGGAACGGGGAACGGGGAACGGGGAACAGGAGTCTGGGAACGAGTGTACAGCGGTAAGCCGCTTGAAAATTCAAAATGGCGGACAAAACAAAAGAAAGGGCTCCAATCGAAATAGTTTGAGTAAGCGTGAGTTTCTACCAGCTGTGCCCGCAGATGACCAGTACGTTCTAGTAAGAACAGAGACTGATTGGCACTGGGATAAACAAAGCTTGTAATGGCGCCTAAGTAGAAAATCGAATCGGATGTCAAGCGCGAGTGCTGAGCAAAAGTTTTCAACATAGCACGACTTCGATTCCATTGACCAGTTTTGCTGCAGAAAAATGCTCACCTGCCATTGAGGCTTGGCAAGTAGCTGGCCTAGATATTATTACACTAGCAGCTCCTAGAAAGTTTTCGTTTTATTCTCATCATGAGTGCAGAAATATTAATCGGTCGAGAAAGGACAGTCCAACACCGCCTGTGTGCAGTCTGCACTCTGCATTTTGTACACACCGATTGGAGTAGCATTTGATAATAGGATATTCGTTTGGTCGTTTGCGGGGTAACAAGGATCAGTATATTGTGGATCCTTCGGGCCAAGGCAAGTTGGGGATTTTTCGTTGATTTGCAGCATTCGCGGGAGTTAATTGTGTGATATCTATCCTTGTTTTTATCACGATAAGTGTATAAATTTGGGGCTCGGCTTGTTTCCTTTTTTCTTAATGTTTTCTTGTACATGTCATCCGTTTGTTTGGCCAATGTCCAAGATTTTTGGATGCTGCTTCGGATTATATTTCTCACTATTATGATCACTGCCTGTTTTGAGTTATCTCAACCAGAAATTTACAACTCTTGGATGTTATTGTATAGTTATCTATGGCTGATTATTTTTGATGTCCTACTTCTTCATATGTATTTTCCTTTTAATGTTGGTGGAAGTGGGAAAGTGAGACTACACATAAGCTTAAATTAATAAAATTAATAATAAGTGTTTTATGTACATTACCAACAACAAGATGACAAAGGGAAACTTTGTATTATCATGGGAGGGTAGAAAAGACTGACCCCCGCTCCGCGGACTACCCTACGGACTACCCCCACGGACTACCCTAAATAAACAACCAAATTTACTTCAACAGGGCAAAGAGACACAAGAAGCCTACTTGCTCCACCTACATGATCATAACTGCAGTAACTGTATGAAAAACAGTCGTTATTTTCTCTTCACCGACGTCCTCGACCCAGTCTCTTTTTCACTTTTCACCCCATTCTTCATCGGCCACATGCCAAAAGCCGTTTCTTTTGAATACTTTCTTTTTAATCTGCTTCAAGTGTTTGCCATCCACATTGACATTTGCTGAAGAGAAGCTCTTTTGAACCTTTTTTTTTTATCTGGAGAATTAGAGATCCGCGAAGATGACACCTACATTGGTGGCCGATGAAGAAATGGGGGCTAAAATGAAAAAAGACTGGGTCGAAGAAGTCGGCGAAAAGAAAATGGCGGCTGTTTTTATGATCGTGTAGGTGGAGCAGGTAGGCCTCTTTGCCCTTTTAAAGTAAATTCGGCTGTTTATTTAGGGTAGTCCGTGGGGGTAGTCCGTAGGGTAGTCCGCGGAGTAGTCCGTAGGGTAGTCCGCGGAGTGGGGGTCAGTGGGTAGTCCGCGGAGCGGGGGTCAGTCTTTTCTACTCTCCCGTATTATCATACCTGTAAGGATATATTATACCAGAACCAGCAAATATGTTTGAAGCAAATGCTAAATTACCAAAAGGTATCTTAAGAGACTATGGGCTTGGAGTCTTCTTTGCTATATTTCCCAAAAACTTAATTTATCCACCAACACTGTAGTTCTCAAACAAAGAAAGCTACAACATGCTGCTTTTAGTCTGCTTGCAGCCGGTTTCTTCTCTAAGGGTCACTTAGACGCCCGGGCTTAGACGAGTGTTTAGTCATCGCGAACGTAAAAGAGCGGTATGGCAGAATGGTCAAGTAGGGAAGAAGGCGAGACGATTCTTCTTTAGGCTAAATAACGGTGTCTCCTCATAATCCCTGCTGAAATTTCTAGAGACAAACAGACTGCCAGCAGTCTATGCTGCTGTTTATGATATCAAATTTAGAATTGAAATAGACCAAAACAGAATACTTAGTGACCTATATAATGCAATTTCAGTCAAAACATCCCAGTATAAATGATTTGGTATACAGCTATATACCCTTCATGACTACCGGTATTCTTAATTCAATTGGTTGTGATCATAATTTCTGAGGTGACCTGAGAAGGTAGTGTGGAGACTGTTTTTTGGAAAGATATTTAACATTCAATGTAAAAATGTTAAAATCATTACATGATCATTGTGTTGTTGACCACAAGACTTGAATTGAAGTAAATAATAAATTTTAGTTAAACTGACAGATACTTGAAATGACCTGCATAGCATAGTTCTGGATAAAAAGATCCCTTTGCACAAGTTAATTTCACTGAGGTGTAATATGAGAACATGCAATAAAACCATGAGCTATTCATTCATTGATAATTCACCACGATAGGTAATCTTCCAGTTTAACAAAATATAAATCACAGTTAAATGTAATTTACAGGTGAACTTAATGTTGACCGCTGACTCCAGAATATGTTTTTTGTGCTGGTTTTATTTTTTTATAGAAATATATTATATTATTATTGTTGTTATTTTGTGCCTCCCACAACTTGGCAATTCAGTTTAAACATACTTTGGAATTCAATTATTATTTTCAAGTAGAAGTCAATCAGTTTTTTTTTTCACATCTTCCATCTACAATTTACTGGTAAGTTTCCACCACTGTAAATAGTATGATGTATATTATTTGTAACTAAACCAGGTCTTCTTTTCATTTAAATGTGAATGTGTGGTTCCCTGATTCCCTTTATTAGGGCTAACGCCTATGGGTTTCACATAGCACCTTAATTTCCACTTCAGAGTTAATTCTCTGTTCCACCACTTCTTTTCATTTAGCCTGTTTTCTCTTTTACATGTATGTGACCTCACATTCACTGAGAACCCAGGAATAGACACCATACTCAGAGCAAATGTAAGCCATCCAACACCTAAGCACTGGGAGGAGAGAAATCTCTAACTCTCATCAGTTTAAGCATTGATATTGCAAGGGGCAATGTCTGCAGCAAATTTGTTAATAGACCTTTTACTTTAAACACATTCAAGGTTGTTGAGAAAACCAAATTGTGTTCAGCACATTGTCTGCAAAATAGATATAAACACAGTACATTAATCTTTGACTTGTAACATGAACAAGAATATCCTGAAAGTGTGACCTGCTATAGGGGACCTACACAATTATTTTTAGCTACAAACATTTATGGTACTCACCTCGGGGGATGTTCATGCAAACCATACCCAACTTTTATAATATCAATTTGCCAATACGTATTTTTCATTCCATGTATATTGCAATTTATTTTTGTTATTTTAAAAGGGCAGTCGCCTATTAGCAAGCTGTTTATCACTGCTGTCAAATAATAAGAAAATGACTCGGACGAAACTCGATCAAGCTTTACACAATTATTCAAGAATCTCCAACTTTATGCGTTGCGTGGCATAAATGGCGGCTCCATAAGGGTCTCGAGTAGGTTAAAGATGAGTTATTGCTCAAGGTTTTGATAACTAAACAGTTCTTTCTGTTTGGTGTCTCCGTACAAAGCTCTTTAAATTTGGGCGAAACACTTTTTCGAATAACGCGTGAGTGAATAACCGCACAGACCTAAATCTTGTAGGCTGGTAGACCAGACACGAGAGAGCGGCGGAAATCGAGCCTAGAAATCTTGGCAAGATCGTTTATTCATCAATCATCTGGGTTTTATTGAATGGCTACGATTTATATTTTTGACGGGGTGACACTTCAAACCAGCAACTCGGACTCTACGCTAACAAGAACGTATAGTCATCTGGGTGCACAGCCAGCAGAAACTCACCTTTTGACAACCGTGACACTTCCTCAGTTGTTCCCTCTTTGTTTCCTTCGTCCGCCATTTTGAATATTTTGGCGGGTTACCGCTGTACACTCGTTCCCAGACTCCCGTTCCCCGTTCCCCGTTCCCCGTTCCCCGTTCCCGGTATTAGTAACATCCCTGCCAGCCACAAAAAGTGCAGGCCATATCTAAAACACAAGGGTCACTGCAGGTTTACTTCTTATCAGCAAAGAAAATAATTCTGTAACAGTGTATCCAGCTACATTTTATACACCTCGTTTAATTAAATTAAAAGCGGAAGTCGTTTAAGGTAAGGCTAACCATTAACAAGCTGTGATGCAAAAGAGGTTAAGACCATGGCAAGGACCAGACAGTTCTTTTGCATTTTGCGGCAGAGCTCCATGCATGCATTTGTCGTCGTAGCTTTGTGTAAGTAATTCTTAATATCACTGTCAAGTATTCGAGCAGAAAATGCCACCTGTAATTTATGTCCAAGCTGCTTATAAGTTGTGGGATAGAGTTACAAGCTGCTGGTTTACTTGATGTTCTTGGGCTCACAAAATGGGCAAATATTGTGTTTGAAAAGCTTGCAAGAGAAACTGTATGCGTAACGAGGGCTTCATGAGCTTACCAAATTTGCGAGTGCAATATAGAAATTAATTTTATCACATGGCTAGCTCCGTGAGAGGGAAAAGATGAACCAAATTGCGCGCTGTGATAAGCTACCCGAACGGGCAAGATGGAGCTGTCTTGCCCGCTCAGGACTACCCACTGTATCCATATAATAGCCATATAATAAACCCTTTTTGACCAAGTGTGAGGTCAAGATGGCTGGATATTGGCCTCGTTCTTTTTTGCGAGTTTATACGTCTCGGTCCATAAACATGCAAAAATGAACCTGCATAACCTTGCCCACAACGCCTGGGTATAATTCATAAGCTTGCAAACTTTCAGGATCAGTTTTTATACTTTCAAGGAGTAGACATACTATCTTTCATCCGTTTGCTTACTTTATTGCTTAATTGCTATGCTAATTACATTCGTTCGCGTCAGCAAACAGTGTGACGTACAGGTTAGTTTAAATCAAAATAACAAAAGAAAGATGGATGTTAAGAAACAATGCAAAAGTGTTTGCACGAAGATAAGAGTCTAATAACACCGGGAACCCTATTGCCTCATGAATCGAATACCCGTCGATTGCATATACCCGTGAACGCACGGGCGCAAAACATGTTTTCACGTGACATCAAACGTCTGAGTTTCAGGTGTCAAACTTTAAAGTTTTCCCTCCCATTATCAGATGGTATGGAACCAATAGACAACTATTTAGCCATGCAAAGCTGTTCTTCCTCTTCCTCTGGTTTATTTCGCGACAAGCAGAAACTTTCTTTATTGTTTATTAGAAACATCTTCCCTTTAAGCAGTGTCTAGAAGTAAAACTTCACATTTCTGGGCGGGAAAACTTTTAACACTTTGACAACTGAAACTCCTACGTTTTAATAACTTCACGTGAAAACATGTTTTGGGCGCGTGCGTTCACGGGTCTGCCGGATTATGCTCGAAAAATTGAGTATCATGCTTTCGGGCGTCATCCGTTAAACCAGGGTATTATGCTCAAAATTATGCTCGGCTGGAGGTATTACGCTCAAATTATGCCGAACAAAAGTGACACTTCCACCCCACCCTCCATAGGCTCGTACTATTAATAAACATTTCTAGTCTTTGAATTTTGAAAGAAATGATCCACGAACTATATACAAGCTTGGAAGCCTGGCATAAAGGGTAACTAGACCTTCGATTATACTAAAATGCACTGGGTACAAGTCTAAGGTATTAAGTTCCAAAAATATTCACACTTTCAACAACTTTGTACATTCTCGAGCGCTAGTTGCTGGCAAAATTTACATACAATTCTCACAATTTTCAGAAACAACAGCATTATGCGGCAAAAATATTAGTATTATACCAGCATTATGCCTGATGCTCCAGATATAGCATTATGCTCAAAATTATGCCAGCATAATCCGGCAGACCCTAGATGCTATCGCGGTTACAGGGCTCAAACAGTAAGTTTTGAACGATGGCCGGTCGTGTTGACCGGCCCAAAACCGAAAATGTTGAAAATACTTATACCTGAAGTTATGAAAACCGGGTCGGCAAACCTAAACTTTTGTGTGTAAACTCTGTCTACTATTAGCTGTTTACTGTGTTGTTCACGGCGATGTCGTTTTTTTCTTTTTGTTTAGCTGCTTTCTGGTTAGGGATTTGTTTTCAAGTGCGATGTAGACATAATTACCCCCCCCTCCCCACACCGCCCCAGCCCACCCCTAGGTTTTTTTATCCCTACCCACAATTCCCTCTCTTAGTACAAGTGGAACACTGAGTAGTTGAAATCAGTGCGCGCCTAAAGCTGCGGATTCCGGCGCCGTTTTAGCTGTTTACTTTTAGATTAATGTGCAGTGATAATTATTGTACATGAAAAATGCCACGTAAACGTATTCGTCTGTAATATCTGTCTGTACTGTCCATACCAGCAGGGTTTGAACACCTCGATACATGTAACCGGTGTTTTTTTTTTTCTTGCCCGAAAGAGGCAAGGGCGGGGATTTCCTTAATTGGCAAGAAGCTTGTAGAGCTGACCTAGTTTGAAATGTTATCTATTTTTTTTTTTTTTGGTTTTATTATCATCTAACCCAACCCACCCCGCCCCCTTTGCCCCTCATCCAATCGGCGTTAAGTTTTACCCAGGCTACATTCGGCTGAATATTAGTTCGCGCGGTATCTAGGAGGCGGCGTTGTTCAATTAACTTTCTATAACTGCTGTCTAAAGGAAGTCTGCCGGAAGACATCATTAAGTCCAATGAAGGTGCAAGTCGAACGATTTGCTAGCAAGCGTCGTCCATTATCGTACATGAAGCTTTCCTTAGATGCATTAGACGCGGGACGTCATTTAGCCCCGTAATGGTAGTCCGTTTGGACCGTTGCATGTGGCGACAATGTTGTGCTTGCTTTAGACAGCAAAGAGCCTTAGCCACATCAAATTTAGGGCTTAGAACATCCAATAGAGTAGGACATTGGGTCAAATCACGAATACATTGACTCTATCGAATAATCGGATCGATATTGAGATCGATGGGAAATCGATCAAAAAAGTCGAAGGAGCTAAATCGCTGGGCCTGTTCATTGACGAACACCTTTCATGGACAAAAACATAAAGAAGAAATCAGTAAGAAGATATCTTTCAGCCATAGGCGCCCTTTAACGAATAAGACCATTCATCTCCGAAAGTACTGCTCTTCAAATCTACCAAGCGTTGATTTTACCTCATTTTGCACCATTGCAGCTCTGTTTGAGATGAACTTAGCGTTACCTTGAGCCCGGCCTTGAGCGACAAACTCCAGAAAACTCTAAAATAGGGCTGCCAGGGTCATTACCAGGTCGAGTTACGACACTAGTGCCAGTAACCTCCCCAAATAGGCTCAACTGGGACAATCTCTCCACACGAAAGAAAAAGCTTAAGGCGACGTTAATGTTTAAAATAATTAAAAGTCTTTCCCCAGCGTACCTGCAGGATTTATTTAGCATCCGCAGTACACCGTACAACTTAAGAGATTCTGAGATTAAGCTAAACCTGCCCAAGCCACGCACGAACTATTGCAAGCGTGCCTTGGGCTACAGCGGGGCGCTACTTAACAATTATCCTGCGAAATCGCGCGGAATATCGTCTGATACTTAGCCGACGAGGCCGTAGGCCGAGTCGGCTAAAATCAGACGATATTCCGCGAGATTGAGCAGGATAATTGTTTTCTTATTCAACAAATTGATAACAAAATTGATTTCCAAGCTCGTAACATTTTAAAACCTTTCTGTCGACATTTTTTCACTTCACTTTTTCTTCCCACGTACGAAGCTACGTAGTATCGCCGGATATCCGTCACCTACGGATGACAGATATCGAGAGCATCATGACCATATTTGGATAGTGTTACAATTTGTTGAATAATAATATGGAATAGCCTACCTGTAAACTTGAAAAAATCAGACTCTCTTGGGTATTTTAAAAGGAAACTTGACAAATTTTACAGCAATTGTCAAACGGGCTCCCACACGGCAATCTTGTAAAACAGTGTTTTTTTTAAATTAATTTTTTAACTGAAGATTTTACCGTGTATAAATAAATAAAGTATGTATGTATGTATGTATGTATGTATGTATGTATGTATACATTTCTAGGGTTTACCTCGGTATACTGAGAACCTGTGAACTTTTTCTTTGTTTTGTAGCTATTGTTAGGGTTAGGGCTATTATGTTGACTTCTTTGTTTTCTTTGTTTTACGTCACTGGTGAGTTTCACAGGTTCTTACACCGAGGCAGAGCCCATTTCTAGCTGCTGTTGGCGTTATTTGGCCTGAACTTTGATGGCGCTAAGACTTTAAAAAAATATGTTGTAGAGATGACGTTCTCTTTCCCCGCTAGTGGAAATCGAAGTACAACCGGGACATTGCTATTTACGAGCAAAACATGGTCACGAACGGAGCAAAGGAAAGCACGTCAAAGGCTGATCGATCATGAGTAAACCTTTCATTTCCTTGTTTTATCAATTTCAGGCGTTTTCGGCATAGCTAACAATCAGACATGTCTGTAATTCGCTAGCGCGGCCGAGACTTATTTTTGTGGTTTCCGGTCGATAATAGCGATGTTTCTTGCTTACAAACATTGATGTCATATTTATTTTGATATTCAAATTTGCCAGCCACTGAACAATAGCATGCATTGTTTCAACAGCCAATAAACCTCTGGTTGGCACATTAATGACAATAGGTGACGTAACGAGAAACATCGCTATTGACTTGCTGACAACATGCGGCAATTAATTATGTCCGAGTTTGTTTGAAGTTCAATCGATTCTCCATGTAGAAAGCTCTTGCTCAGTCCATTCAGCACGATTTAGGCCTTTAGAAAACTATAGATCAGCTCTCCGCTGTGGTTTTGATATCTGTACGCTCGCGTTTATTTAGACTCGAATTTCATTTTAAATCACAGTTAATTAAATTGTACAATTTGTGATTCAACAAAAACACGGGGAATTTAGTCTTCCTGGCCTCGAAAGGCATACAGAAGAGTTATTTCTTTTTATTTGAGCTACGATAAGCCTTGTGGAGAGCTACTGTAGCTCTAGGAGAGAATTGTATCAAGGAACATCTACCCGTAACATACTAATGGGGAGAGGTAGGACAATATGGGAACCATGTGTGTTCCGAGCGAGACCCTCTGTGCCCCCTTTAAAAGATGGCAAACAGGGATAATTGGTTTTTCACAGAAAGAGACTGGAGCCAAGATTGTTGCCATGGCAACAACATAGTAGGTGTCATTCTGTTTCTTTTGAGACATGCATTTCTGGTGCCAAGTTTGAAGAACACTGCTCCAATAATTCCGGACATATTCTTGATTGAGTGCTGTACTGTTTAATTGAAACACTTATGACGTCATCACTTTCCTCATTTGCGTAACACAAAAAACGTAAATATCTCTAAAACGAAAAAAGATATTCCAAAAAAGAAAAGCCATTCGTCTTTATATACAGCATTATGTTTTACTTCAAATGCACTTTAAATCGCCAAGCTACGCAGACTAGGAAACCACTGGAGTATTGTGACTACGAAAAGCTCTCTTTTAAAAATGTTTTCCAACCACACGAAAGCCATTGTTTCCAAATTCCTCTGGTTTGAAGAGCGTTTTAGAAAAGCTCAGGGCTCCAGAAAAGGTCCATTTTCGTGACGGATAACCGATTAGTGTGGACAGCATATGAAAGGGTGGGGATGCTCGTCGGAAATTTTGAAATAAACACCTAAAGGAGATCAATCATGGCGTGACCCAGGATTTTTTGACCCCTTAAAGATACCATATTCAAAACATATAAATATACATTTTTATGTATCTTCGCGTAAAACCCTAAACGAGACCTTCACGGCTGCATTTATGGGGTTTTCCTCAGAACTCTTAATCAGAAATTTACAACCCTAAGAGAGACGACGAGTATCCACCCTTTCATACGAGTCCCCCCCCTCGGAATGTGGACAGGACCTTACTCCTCTCCTTCCTCTGACTAATTTTACATGTAAAATAATTTTGTATCTACTTGGTGAAGATGACTAAAAAGCAAATGTTTCCTTGAGTTCTTGGACACGAGCCGGTAATGTAAGAAAATTGTAAGAAAAGGTGTAAATAATAAAGATTGTTGTTGTTGTTGTTGTTGTTGACCTTTGTCAAAGAATTTTGATCACCGACGAGTTTTAATCTCCTCAAGCATGTTCGGGCCGATATTCATTGTTTGTTATATGAAGATTGAGCATCACTGCTAGTCGAAAAACTAAGATATTTGTTATTCTTGTCTGATTTCAACTGGATATATATATATAATTAATAATTACTCCACTGCTCTTAAATCCTGGAAGCCAGATGATGGCCTGGATCTGCTAGTTGAACCATCAACATGGTACTCCGGAAGTTCTACATACGTTTTTTCTCTAATTCAGTCCCGAGTGTAATTAACCATAAAGCAACAATTTGCTACCTGCGCTTCGCGCTTTTACTTTCTTAAATTCCTTGTATATTTACGATCACTACCTTTTAAAACATTAGAGGGACAAGGTCAGCTAGCGCACATGCACATTAGATACCATTTCAAAGTTAATCTGCATATCACGGCGACGCAATCCATGCTGTTTTTAACCAAAACTGATAAAAATGATATCATAGAATGAGAAAGCACACAAAAACCGGTTTTTAAGTAAACGATTGAAAGTCAAACAAAACACTGAGAAATCGGGGGTACGTACACGGTCCGCCCTAGTTTTCCTAATGACAGGCGTCTGGGGTTTACGTGTCCGGCTTTGGGGCATGTAGGATGTTATCTGACGTATCTTTTATTCCCTTTGCTGTAAGTGTTTTGTCTTAATTAAAACATATCTTGGGTCTGGCTGACCAACGCGCCCATACCTCGACCTTTGGGGTGTGTTCGGTTTTGCAGTGAAGGTAAAATAACCTGTTCCAGGCAAAGTCCTTCCCAGAGGTTTACTTGGAAAGAAGGTTGGGTTCCATGTACCTGGTCAATTTAATTTCTCTCCCAGATCCCCTCGTTTTTCTTTCGCTCATTTTATTTACTCGTCTATTTATTTATTACATTTTAGTGGTTAGCGCATATATTTTGTATTTATAAACAGGGAACAAAAATGAGATGATAACGGCAATTAAAATATAGATAGGACCCTGCGCGCGCTCTGATTGGTCAAAAACCTCTGTTTTATCAGAGTATAAAACATAGAAAATGCGTGTTTTATTGTTTTTCGCGCGTAAAATCTATATTTTAAAGCAAATGAAGAAGCGTAAGCCGTGTATTACACTGTGATAAAACACTCCGGTCATTTGAGAACACTCGAGAAATGCAGAAAACACTCGCCTGTGGCTCGTGTTTTCTACATTTCCCTCGTGTTCTCAAATGACCATCGTGTTTTATCATAGTGTAATACACTGCTTAGGCTTCTTTATTTGTTAATATATAATAATGATAACAACAATAACGATGGTAATAATATTATGAACGTGTTTTACAAAAGTGTTTTAAAACCACACAAGGGAGATCAGCTATATTAAATATGAACCCTGTTGAATATATATACAATAGCAAAGCGCGCGAAGTCTAAAAATAGAATGCAAATCACTGAATTCCCCGCGAGACTCAGTCGACATAAGCTTGTTCTGAGGGAAATACAGGGAATATAAGCGAAATGTTTGTTTCACAAGTGTTTTAGGAACACCGGCTTTTGCCCTTAAAGAAATCTTCAAAATCATCCAACATTCCAGTTTGTTTGTCTGAGTCTTGTCTGAGTCATGACGTCACTCGCGCGCTTCGCTATTGAAAGCTACAATCAAAGTCACAATGTCGTTTGAAAAACATCTGCTACATCAGTCTCTAAGGAGCGCACATTCCACGACATTCGAAACTCTAAAAGTAGTACGCTGCACATCTCAACATTACACTTGCGAATGACACGCAAGTTGATCCAGTTAGTAACAAACTAACTTATACCTTAAAATAACTCTGACTGGAAAATCAAAGCATTAACGATAGAACAACTGTTGCATCCTGTTCTATTTTACACCTTGACACCACCACCTTTTAAAAGCTAGCATTCTAATCATGGCTTTGAATTAGAAAATCGTATTAGGATTACTTTTACATTTTTATTGTTATGCATATTTGACGACACTTGTATGGAATTTACACAATACATATACAATGCACGAAGTGTTTTTAGCAATATATTATGACTACCCTGCAACTTTGCACTGAAATATTTACCAGAAATATGTTTCTTTTATTAGGTCTACTCGCGTCGTATCGGGATAAGATGTGATAAAACGAATACCAGGGAGCCATTCAACTCACCGGGAAACACGGAAACACGGACAACAATAAAGTACACATAATTTGATAAATTTTCTACAATCTTCAATTTTTGTCCAAAAAAAAAAAGTTGTAATTTGGAGAAAGGCAAACCCTGAAAGATCTGTCGAATGAACTATTGTTATTAGCGTTTTGTCATGTCTTTTTGGTTTTGCTTTTTGTAAAATTAAAACTACAAATGTTTTACATCAGACGTAGAAATCATTACAGTTTTACAATTATAGTTATCACGTCGCCAAATGCGCTTTCAAATATAAATACATGGATGCTGATTACATTAGGGACGAACCATTATTTTTCGAGGGGATGGGAGGAAGGGTTAAACAATTTTCTGAGGCATGGAAAATTTTTCTCGCCTTTAGGTTATACATGACATTTTTTCGGTGAGCAATAGCCTGAGCAAGATGCCTGTTTTCAAAGTCAAAACCAGGATCTGGATAGTAAAAAGCACTTGCTGGATTTTTTTTTAACAGTTTCAGCCGAGCAGAAATTTTTTACTGTGGAAACTTTCCCTCGAAAAAATAATGGTTCATCCTTTATACTAAGGTATTTATGATTTTTGTTGCGCCAAACAAATGTCATCAGCCTCGTCTTGAGTGAAGATGGGACTTATCGCAGACCAACGCTAATGAGTCCGTTGCTAAGAGGTCGTATGCACCGTTCGTCGTTGAAAGCCACGCCCGGTAGTGTAACCGTTGACGCGGTACGGAAGTAAGGCGAGCGGTAATCACCGCACCAGTGATTACACAACTTGAAACAATTACTCGTGTGACCTGAGACGAAGAATCCAGCGTAGAACGAGGTATCGCAGATCAACAGCTGGTAATGGTAAGCGGTATCTACTCCCACACCGTCCCACAATCCATAGGTGCTCGCACTATTCCCATAGTTATCAGCGGTCGTTATGGACTGGTTGAGTTGTCGCTTGAAGTAGGTCTTCTTGCCAGTTAGGTTATCAACGAAAATAATTTCTGTAAACTAAAACAATGGTAATAAAAACAAGTTATTCCTTATATTATTGTTGTTTAAACTTGTTTCTATGTCCGAGAGAAAGTCTCTTTTAAGCTTGAAAAACACAGTTTCTAAATTTATTTTCTAAGCAGTGAAAATAGTTTCAGTTGGCGGTTCAAAGGAAACATGGGTTTGTAATCAAATTGTGACCATTTGTTGTTCATCCACTGAGTGAGTCTTTACATTACATAGAAATATGTTTCTGAAGTGGTTTCCTATCCCTTTGTCAGGCTAGGAATTTTAAGATAAAGAGTGTAAATTCTCGAACTTTAATTCCATAGAGTTATTGCAATTTTGCAATTCTTCGATGTCTCCTCAGAGTTGGTTTCAACTGAGATACGTCAAAAACTGGAGAAAAAGTCACGGCTCATCCCATCTCCAAACATCTCGATGTTTACCAAAAATATTTCAAATCGCTTCTCGGTGATTGGAAGTATGATGAAACACTCTCTCTCGAGGATGATATATTTCATAAAGAAGAGGCATAATGCATAACGTTTTTATGGTATTCGGTTTTATCGTTTTAAACTTGTTCCGCCCTTGAGGTTTAACAAAAGAACAAACAACAGAAACAATGGACCCAAGCCCTAAAACAAAAGGGCTGCGACTCTATCCTCGCCAATGAAATTTAGAGCTTGTAGGAGCTGCGAGGCTACCGATAAAATGTACTGATAGTAGATAATATAGTTAAGTACTAAAATAAATTTATCAACTTACCGGGATGTTGTTACAGTTGGTCCTGTAGCCATCACTTCCATAAGGAAACTGAGCGCTGTATGTGACTTCAGTCTTGAGTTTGACATATTCATCAGTAGTGTAACACATGGTCCATCCTCCATTGTATGACGTCATGTCACAGTAAGCCAGGAATGCATTTGAATGGCTTCCTCCATCCGGGTCCAACAAGTACAGACCGTCTCCCTGAGACTGTCCTCGTTTCACAATATCCTGACAATCAATGCCTAAAACTGATAACAAAGGAAAATCATAATCACATGCCTGCAAAGATATCCTCATCTCTTCCATAAGGTTTCCCCATAGAGAGGGATCGTGAACACCCCCGTTGCGGTAGAAAAACAAGAATTGCTGGTTTTCAGTATCACGCCACTCAAACTAGATCAAAACCAAAATAAAAACCGTTCAATAGATGAAGTCTAGAGTCTGAGAAAAGAAAGAAGGTAAATATGCAAAGACTCCCGCCAAGACACAGGTCACAGCAATTTTTCTTATGGAAGATTTGCGGAGAAACTTTTCCCCCAAATTTATAGAGATTTGTATGGAGACGTCATGCTGGAGCCCACCCAGATGGGCACCAACATGGCGGCCGGAAACAAGCAGAAACATCTGTCACTGAGTTTTGCCACGAAAGCGTGAATTTATCTCTCGATGAACTCAAAAACGTTACAATAATACTTTTTTCTAATACAAGAAATGTTCAGATAGCCAAATTCCCAGAAATAGGTCACTTTCTTAACCCACATGACATCTCTCTCGGCCGTCATGTAAATGCCACGTCGACAAAAGCCTAGAAATTCAAACGTAGTCTATCACTAAACCAAGAACCCGTTCGGAGCAAAAAATTGTATGGATAGTTGTTTTTAGCTGCGTTTATACATCATGAAAGTAAAATCTCAGGAGGATCAATAGTTTTGTAGTTTGAATTTTAGTGCTGTCATGTGAAAATGGGCGATACGAGCCCTGGAGGGGGACACCCATGTCCAGATTGGTTTCTTTTAGAGGGTTCAAATTCTTCGATCCCCGTTCTTTTCACACAGGAGTCTCTCCCCCCTCCCTCCCCCCTCGGGTCATGCTGATGTACATTCTTACGTGGCTGACGGCTTTGGAGTCGAATTGTCAAAGAGATCTCGCTGGGTCCTTTGTATCGCTCATGCTGTTCTTGTGTGATCCAATCTGGCTTGTTTGATTGTGCATAGCCAGCGAGAGCAAATGAACCTCGAAATTGTGTTAGTATTGGATCCTTGGCGCCAAGTCTCTTGAGAGCGTCCAAAGCTGGTGACACGTACGTTGCTCCAGCATCTCCAATGGCGACCAGAACGAGTTTACTGCAGTTAATGGAAAGTTAGTGTTTTAGATTATTTATCACGATCTATGTTAGCTACAAAATGATGCCTCTCAATTGGAACAAAATCAATTCCCCCTACCTTTCAATTTTCTTTGAAATAAATATGATAAGACATAATGACAGCAACTTAAACAACAACACCATGATCAATAACAATAACAATAACAATAACAATAACAATAACAATAACAATAACAATAACAATAACAATAACAATAACAATAACAATAACAATAACAATAACAATAACAATAACAATAACAATAACAATAACAATAACAATAACAATAACAATAACAATAACAATAACAATAACAATAACAATAACAATAACAATAACAATAACAATAACAATAACAATAACAATAACAATAACAATAACAATAACAATAACAATAACAATAACAATAACAATAACAATAACAATAACAATAACAATAACAATAACAATAACAATAACAATAACAATAACAATAACAATAGCAATAGCAATAGCAATAGCAATAACAATAACAATAACAATAACAATGACAATGACAAGAACAATACAGCTTCCTCGGTAATGTACTTACTTTCCATGTATGTTGTTAAGATGGTCCCTTAATCTCTCACCAGCAGAGGAATTAAAGTGGGTGTCAAAACTATTTGACCCCAGAACTGCGCCTACATCCCAATGAAAAAGATGCCAGCACACTAGTCAGTTCAATCTTCCCTTTGCTATAATCCGAAATAAATTGAATATGTTTTTCGGTTAGTGAAATTATTTATTTAATTAACTATTGATATAATTGCTGGGTTTTGTTAAACGAAGTTTAAAAATTCGTTATTAAATGAATTTCTGTTTTGTAGTTGGGAAGAATAGGTCAAACAAAACCTACAATGCTGTTCTTTACCTGTTTTAGCGTCCACAATGACGACATTGTGTCCCCTATTAGCAGGCGAATGATTCTTTCCATTCACAAAGATGTAAGCCACACCACATGTACCCAGAGTCTTTCCTGGATCATCACAACCCTCGCTTCGAATGTAGATAGACGCTACAGCTGTAGAGAACATAAGAACAACAAGAACAATTTGCTTAAAGGAGTTACGTCACGGTTAAACCGTTTGAAAAGTTTAGCCTAAATTTTTCAATTATTATGTATTATGTATACGTATTGGCTACTCCCCATTGGGGCTTTTCAGGAGCAATGTAAACAAACAATGACAAATTAATATCCAATAAACATAACTTACTAGGTTAAGAATCCCAACTGGCGGGCGGTAGACCAGTTGGCTATTTACAAGCGTAGCCGAGAAGTTGAAGTCGGGGCTACCTAGAACAACATCAGCTATCGGTCAGAACGGGATTCGAACCCGCCACCTACGGATTTCAAATCCGACGCTCTAACCACTCGGCCACGCAGCCCAAATCTGCGTCAATCTTCTCCATTCTTAAC